>JAXIVJ010018356.1:0-23458 GCA_036785665.1 Chirona hameri | reverse complement strand
ATATATATATATATATATATATATATATATATATATATATATATATATATATATATATATATATAATATATATATATATATATATATATATATATATATATATATATATATATATATATATATATATATATATATATATATATATATATATATATATATATATATATATATATATATATATATATATATATATATATATAATATATATATATATAATATATATATATATATATATATATATATATATATATATATATATATATATATATATATATATATATATATATATATATATATATATATATATATATATATATATATATATATATATATATATATATATATATATATATATATATATATATATATATATATATATATATATATATATATATATATATATATATATATATATATATATATATATATATATATATATATATATATATATATATATATATATATATATAATATATATATATATATATATATATATATATATATATATATATATATATATATATATATAATATATATATATATATATATATATATATATATATATATATATATATATATATATATATATATATATATATATATATATATATATATATATATATATATATATATATATATATATATATATATATATATATATATATATATATATATATATATATATATATATATATATATATATATATTATATATATATATATATATATATATATATATATATATATATATATATATATATATATATATATATATATATATATATATATATATATATATATATATATATATATATATATATATATATATATATATATATATATATATATATATATATATATATATATATATATATATATATATATATATATATATATATATATATATATATATATATATATATATATATATATATATATATATATATATATATATATATATTTATATATATATATATATATATATATATATATATATATATATATATATATATATATATATATATATATATATATATATATATATATATATATATATATATATATATATATATATATATATATATATATATATATATATTTATATATATATATATATATATATATATATATATATATATATATATATATATATATATATATATATATATATATATATATATATATATATATATATAACCAACTTTCCACAGCAGCTGTACCACTGGCGCAGTTTCAATAGGTTATGATTCTGTAAACAAAACAAAAAACGCTACCTGCGGGGCAAAGTTAAGCCCAATGCAGCAGAGGGGCCTCAGCAGTGCGGCAGCCTCTCTCTTCTTGCCTCGCCTCGCTTCGCCTCGACTCGCCTCGCCCGGGGCTCCCAGCTGATCGGTCGAGCTGGCCCCGCCCCTGACGGTGACGTCACCGGGCGGATACCGACTGCGCATCCTGCCCCCGCCACGCGCCGCCGAACAGTGGCATGTGGACGGGACGGGACGGATGCCGGGCCCCTGTACGGAGTTCATCCGTGCTCCCAACGATAAAAGATGCCTCGCAAGTCTCCTCCGCGGTCCCAGCAGCACCAGGGGGCCGTGTGGTGGCCCCTACCGTGGTCCTGCAGCAAGGGAGGCCCATGAAGCCACTGCTGCGGTCCCAACAGTAACGGAGTTCCTATCGTGGGCACAGCATCACCAGGATTCCCTCTACCAAAGGGAACCCTGGTCCTGCAGCAAGTGAGGCCCGTAAAGCTACTTTTGCGGTCCCTGCAGTGCCAGCAAGGGCAGTCTACGGTGGCTCTTTCCGTAGTCCTAGCGATTTGGGAGGACCCGGGAGGACTCACGAGGTCCCTACTTCGGTCCCAGCTGAAGGAAAATTTCCCAGAGGCAGATACTTTGATAGGAGAGGTTGGCAAGCTCCGAATCAAAGATGCTAAACATTCCATAGGTTCCCTTCCGTTCCATAACACCGTCGAAAGTCATCATAAATGCAAACAAACATTCTCCTCCGGGATTCGCAACCAACACAGTCATCATAAATGCAACAAACATTCTCCTCCGGGATTCGCCACCAACACAGTCATCATAAATGCAACAAACATTCTCCTCCGGGATTCGCAACCAACACAGTAGGAATCACGAGCTTTCAAGGAGAGCATCCATTGAGATATGCATGCAATTTATAGCTAGATTTGTCGGAAAAATAATATATCATTAATGCGCGATTTGTTGTACAATTTACAGACCAAATTATGTGTATAATGAAATATGCCGTTTTTTTAGTAAATTGTAAGAAATTTGATACATTATATACCACGAAACATGCTGCTGATGATATATAGATGTTACTTGTTGAACTTCAAGATTTCGGTCAAACGATCATTTAATATTTTCCAAACTCTGAGATAACAGCCGTTTTCACGAAGGATTATTGCGCTGAGAAGTTCTGAAAGATTCTGAAAGTTTGGAAAAACTACACAACTTTAACATGCGATTTTTGGCTAGAAATGTCTCTCACAATTTTGTAATATGTTGGTAAGAATCAAATATGTTGACAACATTGCGGTTTGGTGGTAATAAGCAAGATCAGTATTGATAGAATCTTCCTGAACCTTCCCGAAAGTTTCAGGAAGATTATATCAATACTTATCTTGCTTATTACCACCAAACCGCAATTTTGTCAACATATTATATTCTTACCAACATATTACCAAATTTGAGGGACATTTCTATCCAAAAATCGCATGTAAAAGTTGTGTATTTTTTCAAAACTTTCAGAATCTTTCAGAAACTTTTCAGCGCAATAATCTTTCGTGAAAACGGCTAACGTCATTTTGTATATATATATATATATATCATGCTAAATGAGTTTGCGTTTCATAGAGTTTGGGATCGAGTAAACTTGCCCTTTTTGTCACGTTCCAAACTTTTTGCCAGAAGCATTTCCTGTTTGCATCATGTCCGAAGTGCCCGGTCACACTACGCGATTGCCCTGCTTCTGATGATTCTTCTAACAACTGGAGCTGGAAATTCCAGTTTGTGGTGGCAGCCTGTCTGAAATATTGAGGGAAAATAACAACGTGGGTTCATATTGAGGTGGGATCACAATGCAGTTATATTACAGACAATGCAGTTATATAACTTCACTTCGTAGAGAGACAGCCTTTGGGCCTTTCAGTCACCGATACAGCTCGTCTATTACCAATTGATAGTTTGGATGGCTGCAGGAGGCCGCCTTCCATTGTATTCAGCCATATATAGCATCACGGGACACCATACTGTCAGGAAGTGCTCAAAATGAAGCCAACCAATACTTTTCAAAATGTCCTTGCACAAGGATATTTTAAATGGCATGAAATGTAAGCTATGCCACACAAATCTGAACAGCTATGCCACACAAATCTGAGACATTACTTGGAAACATGATAAGCTCACATTTACCAAAAACGTTATGGTGCTGCTGCTGTCGGTCTGCTTGTGGATGTGCCTCATGACATTAACTACAATACAATTATTTATATATTGCTCGCAGTTTGCAGGAAGTAGCTACATTTAAGTATGAGCACTACCAACCCATGACCTGGAGGAGCTCTGAGAATATCACGCGAAGGACGGACACTCGGCCGGTGGTGGGCGAGAACAGCCAGGTTGATTCATCACGTGGTGGGCGAAAACAGCCAGGTTGGTTCATCACGTGGTGGGCGAAAACAGCCAGGTTGATTCATCACGTGGTGGGCGAAAACAGCCAGGTTGGTTCATCACGTGGTGGGCGAAAACAGCCAGGTTGATTCATCACGTGGTGGGCGAAAACAGCCAGGTTGGTTCATCACGTGGTGGGCGAAAACAGCCAGGTTAATTCATCACGTGGTGGGCGAAAACAGCCAGGTTGGTTCATCACGTGGTGGGCGAAAACAGCCAGGTTGATTCATCACGTGGTTGGCGAGAACAGCCAGGTTAATTCATCATCACCGGTATGACGAGGCCCAACATTCACAACATAATCATACAAATATGCCCAATGCTGTGGTATATATATGTAGGTATACGCATTGGTATATGATATATTGTTTGTGTATTATTGTCTGGCGACGCAGTCGCTGTCAGAACACACAGTATACAGCAAAGTTCATCTTCAACTCGTCAAGACTGCCTTTTATGTTTGTCTTGTTTTCTATAAGTGTCCCAATGTTAGCCCATTCGTGACAGTTATCAATATATTGACACCTAAGCCATACAATACTTTTGGACTATACCAGCCATGCAATAACCAGATAGCAAACTTTACCATTGCTAGCTTGTAGTGTGTAGATAGTGTATGGAACTACTGCATAGGTAGCTTAAAAGTTTTCTTCCTCAGTGTCTGGGTAGTACTGGGTTAAAGACGTTTGAAGTCACTTGTGCAATCGTAATTATTCCCAGTTTCAGCCTACGGGGGAATCACCTCTCTGCTGATGTCATTGGGTCACTGATCTGATGCCACACACACACAAGCATCTCGAAAGGAAAACTTATGCCTATCGCCACGTGGCAAGATATCATCATGCAAGTCATCATGACTGACAAACCAACCACGGCACGACCTAAACGAGACGTGCATCAGTGACGCGCCAATCCGGAGAAGACCGTCACATCGAGCTCTGGACTTCCGAGCTTCCAGCCCAGCCCGCCGACGATCTGACCTCAGATCAGCGCACCGACCCGCCGACAAGCTGACCTCAGATCAGCGCACCGACCGCCGACAAGCTGACTTCAGATCAGCGCACCGACCCGCCGACGATCTGACCTCAGATCAGCGCACCGACCCGCCGACAAGCTGACCTCAGATTAGCGCACCGACCCGCCGACAAGCTGACTTCAGATCAGCGCACCGACCCGCCGACAAGCTGACCTCAGATCAGCGTACCGACCCGCCGACAAGCTGACTTCAGATCAGCGTACCGACCCGCCGACATGCTGACCTCACCTCAGCGCACCAACCCGCCGACAAGCTGACCTCAGCTCAGCGCACCAACCGCTGACAAGCTGACCTCAGATCAGCGCACCGACCCGCCGACAAGCTGACCTCAGATCAGCGCACCGACCCGCCGACAAGCTGACCTCAGATCAGCGCACCAACCCGCCGACAAGCTGACCTCAGATCAGCGCACCGACCCGCCGGCAAGCTGACCTCAGCTCAGCGCACCGACTCGCCGACGATCTGACCTCAGATCAGCGCAACGACCTGCCGACAAGCTGGCCTCAGATCAGCGCACCGACCCGCCGACAAGCTGACCTCAGATCAGCGAACCCTCAGGACCAGGAAGAAGTCCGCCCAGGCCTGCCCCACTCGGCCCCTGCGGTGGTGTCCGCACGGCAGCACTCTGGGTCACGATTCCTCTGACAGCCAGCTGATGGAGAAGACGGGTAATCCGTCCGACACCCGCGACAGCATGTCCTGGCGAGCGGCCACCCGGCGCCGGTGGCCGGGGTCGCGCAGTTTTTGGCGGTTCCTGGTCCGTGTCGTGTCGGTGCGGTCGCTGTACGGATAAAATAGCGTTCGGCTGTCCGTTCGGACAGGGATGAGCTACTGGTCCAGAGAAGATGAGTCATCGGGATGGCAAGTCCATTTCTTTCCACTGCGGTCAGCAAATTGAAAACACAGAGCTTTTTGGTAGTAAGACAATGGTTGTTGACTTCAAACTCCCCAAAAATGCAGAATTTTTACACACTCGCCCACGCATCTGAACCCATAATAGAGTTCACTTAAATTTGTCTAAAAACACACATATTTGTTGAGTCCAAAACTTTGACAGCCATATAAAGAACGGCTGGTCTTAATTACTGGTGCGACAGGGCCGGCGGTGATGGTGACTCATGCCACCGTGTGACCCTGATCAGGGATCACTAGCCTGACCCTGCCACCTCGGTCGCGGCGAGCTCTCTCTGTACTGTACCGGCGGCGTCGTGATGTCCGTGAAAGTCATCTGATGCCGGCGGCTCTGCAGCAGACTGATTTTTGTCCCGATCCCGCTCCGGTCCACGGAGTAACCCTGATCCTGCGGCCAGACACAGAGGTCCGGGCGCAAGTCTGGAGACGGTCGGTGGCGGAGACGGAGACATGGCTGTCCGGAGATAGGGAGGGGTGATGAGAAGGAGGTGGTGAGAAAAAGTGATTCTCAACTAACCCCTCTAAGTAGCTTTGTGTTTCTCTCTGTCCTTGTTTTCTTCGAGACGAATTATGAAAAAGATAGTGATGCGGCAAATGGGACAAAAACATTACATATTTTGATCGAAAGAGGAAATGAAAAGGAACAAGTGGGATTTAGAGCTATCTCTGTTGAACTTCTGAAGTCGATTGCTGACCTTGAGTCTCATTTCTACCGCTTCAGTTCGTTGGCTACTTGTTCCCGTTCGTTACAGTCATACATGTCCAGCAAAAAGAGGAAGGAGCTGACAATTGGAGGGGAGCGGGAGAGAGCTGTGGAAGGGAGTCGGAGGAGAGCTGTGGGGAGGCGCCGGAGGGGAGCTGTGAAGGGGATCCGGAGGGGAGCTGTGGAGGGGATCCGGAGGGGAGCTGTGGAGGGGATCCGGAGGGGAGCTGTGGAGGGGAGCCGGTGGGGAGCCGGAGGGGAGCTGTGGTGAGGAGATGGAGGGGAGCTGTGGAGGGGAGCCGGAGGGGAGCTGTGGAGGGGAGCCGGAGGGGAGCTGCGGAGAGGAGCCGGAGGGGAGCTGTGGAGGGGAGCCGGAGGGGAGCTGTGGAGGGGAGCCGGAGGGGAGATGTGGAGGGGAGCCGGAGGGGAGCTGTGGAGGGGAGCCGGAGGGGAGCTGCGGAGAGGAGCCGGAGGGGAGCTGTGGAGGGGAGCCGGAGGGGAGCTGTGGAGGGGAGCAGGAGGGGAGCTGTGGAGGGGAGCCGGAGGGGAGCTGTGGAGGGGAGCCGGAGGGGAGCCGTAGGGGAGCTGTGGAGGGGAGCCGGAGGGGTGCTGTGGAGGGGAGCCAGAGGGGAGCTGTGGAGGGGAGCCGAAAGGGAGCCGTAGGGGAGCTGTGGAGGGGAGCGGAGGGGAGCTGCGGAGAGGAGTCTGAGGACAGATGTGAAAAATAGACGGCCAATAGCTGTGGGGAGGAGTCCGATGGGGTTGGGTAAGAAGCCGGAAAGGAGTAAGACCCGGAAGGCAGTTGTCGTCTGAGACACCTCCGTGGCTGTCGCGCGGCAGTGGTCGGAGGCAGGGGCGGAAGACATTCCGTCCCGGTCACGCGGTAGTGTTAGGACGGGCACCACCAGCCCAGCGAACAGGTTTGCAGCTCTGAGGTCTGAGGGCGGCTGCGGAGGGGCGGCGGCGGACACTCTGCGGCTGCGGAAGAGAGTGGTCCTCACCACATCCGCAGGTCACCTCTGAGGCTCTGACGCCGGCCGTCAGCCGCCGGGCTGTAGTCGGCCCAGCTGAGGACGACCACTTTTCAGAGCTGGGCACGCCGCAGGTTACCTCTGGCGCCGGCTGCGCGCCGCCGGGCTGTAGTCGGCCCAGCTGAGGACGACCACTTTTCAGAGCTGGGCACGTCGCAGGTCACCTCTGGCGCCGGCTGCGCGCCGCCGGGCTGTAGTCGGCCCAGCTGAGGACAGCCACCCCTCGGCTGGGCACGAGCGCCGAGCAGTGGCGCGGGCCACCGTCGCCGCCGCCGCCGCTGGCAGGGGTAGGGACGACTGACAGTCACTGATTGCACATGATAAAGGATAAGTTAGCCCATATCTGTGTATTTTTTTTATTAAAAGAGAATATCCATTTACTTTTCGCAGTACATATTTTATATGATTAATTTCTATGATGAAATGCAATGCTACCGACAGTTTGCGGCCGGTTTTATTTTGACCTCTACTGCGCCTCTTGCCACTGATCAGGGCAGCGAGTGTTTGAACTCTCGGAGCGGTTTGCGGTGGAGCATCATGCCAGACTGACCACTGGTACTGACCGCTGAGCATGCGCGTGATAATCCTCCATTGACCACTCCGAACACGCCGGTCCCCTGATCCCCAACCGACCACTGAAACCATGCGGGGTCGCCTCAATCTGACCACCGACAGCACGCGGGGTCATCTTCAACCCACCCCTGAGACCAGTTGGGGTCATCCCAAACTGATCGCTGAAAACACGCAGGGTCACTGGGGTCATTGGGCCAGTGTGGTTAGGATAATACAGGATGAGCAGATGTCACTCACGAAGCGTTCGGTGATCATTTTCAATAGCATGTCACATTGAGAGGCTATGTGGGATTTAACCCTCGCCTTGATGGGGGGGTCATTTTGACCCCCTTCTCTTGAGGTTTTTCTAGAATAGAATGAAAACAGCAGTGCGTAGCTCCACCAAATTTGGCACAACTGTTTGGGCATCAATTACCCACATCGTGTAAAACGTTTGACCCTAGGTTATCTCAGGTCAGGTCACCAGATCACGTCAAGTGACCTTACCGCCAACAAATGTTTGTGGTCGTTTCAAAGCAACAGTTTTTGCTCGCGAGATTTGACACTTACAGATTTCATAAGGTCATAAGTACCTACAATTGGTGTATCTCGGATGTTGTATATCGGTGACCTAAAGTCAGGTCAATTTCGTGACCTCCCCATGATAACTCAATGGCAAAATATACAAATGCTTCCTTTTCGGAGAATATGCATAAGATCAGGTAAATTATTTCAGAATCGTGTCATTTTGGCTCGTTCTTGATGACCCAGGTGCAATTGTTGCTCTGTGATCTTTGCAAGATCAGCTGAGGTCATCTGAGGTTACCAGCACGTTTTGTCAATAAATCTTGATATAATGCAGATAGAGGCGTGCGAATGGCACCACTGTGTTTGTCTCGTGAAGACGCATCACCTCCAATCGAACATGACCTACCTGGGTCACCAAAACAGTTCTTGCTCTGTGGTCAAATCTTTAAGTTGACCTAACCAGGTCACCATTAATGTGTTTCGAAGCGTCTTGGCGAGACAAACACGATGATGTTCAACTTATTTCCCTATCGTTATTAGATAAAACGTTACTCATACAAATGTTTGTTTTAAAGAAAATGTCATCGTGATTTTGGTGACCTCTGGAGCCTGAACTATTGACCTGAGCTAACATTTAAATACAGCAATGGCTATTGCATTTTTCAAGAGCTTTCAATTGTATATCCCCCCCCCCCTTCGTTTGTTCCTAGCTATCATAGTTCCCGAGATATTTGGGGGGTGTCTGGAGCAACGTCCTATACTTGGAAAATTTGACCTTTAATGACCTCTCGTGACCTCAATATTGACCTGAACCAAAGCATTCCCGAAGTAGCTTTGAATGTCGTTGTCGAGAGTTTTCGAACACTTGTCCGCGTCTTTCTAGCCTTTTAGTTTTCGAGTTAGTGAGGTGGTCCCCCCCCCCCCCCCCACCACCAGGTGGTCACCACCAAATCAACACCAGGGGGGGTTGATTTCCGCCCCCCTCAGGTTTTTCAAAGATAGCGAAAAAACGGCGACGCGCAGCGCCGCCGGGTTTTAGCACTCCTGTTAGGACATCAATTGCGCACAATTTGAAGAAACAACTAACCTCGGGTCATATCAGGTCAGGTCACCAGACCAGGTCAAGTGACCCCACCTCCAAAAATATTTGCAGTTGTGCCAAAGCCAGAGTTTTTCACTGATCAGTTTGAAACTTACAGGATGTCATGAGGGCATAAACACTTACAATTCGTTTATCTCGGAATTTTGATATCGGTGACTTAAGGTCAGGTCAATTTCGTAACCTCCCCATAGTAAGTCAATGGGGAAATATACAAATGCTTCCTATTTCAAGGATATGCATGATATTAGTCCAATTACTTCTGGATCATGTTATTATAGGATATTCTTGATGATACAAGTGTAATTTTTGTTCAGTGACCGCTATTGGGTCATTTGAGGTCATGCGAGGTCACCATCACTTTTTTTGTCAGTAACTCCCGACATAATACAGATAGAGAAGTAAAACAGACATCAACGTGTTTGTCTCGTCGAGATACGTCTTCCCATATGCAACATGCCCTACTTGGGTCACCACTTGACCTTGACCTGAGGTAAAATTGTTAAGTTAACTTAACAAGGTCACCATGTATATCATTCAAAGCGCCTTGACAAGATAAACACAATGGCGTAAACAGTTTTCCGTTATCTTTATTAAGTAAAAAGTGAATAGCAAAAAACAATTAGCAAAAATAACGTTTTTTTCTTTTTGACCTCTGGAGCCTCAAATATTGACCTGAGATCAAATCTGAGGACACCCTAGCGATTGCAAATTTCACTGGCTGGCGTTTGCTTTTTTCCATTTGTTTCTAACTAGCATTTATTTCTGAGATATATGGGAATTTCTGGAGCGATGTCCTAAAACAGGAAAAACTGAAAATTTGACCTTTGATGACCTCTGGTGACCTCAATTTTGACCTGACCTAAAATAACACTGAAATACTTTCGATAGAACATGTATCAAGCTATCAAATGCCTTTTTCCGCTTCTCGCTACGTGGCGTAGTTTTTTAGATCTCATGGGGGGTTTGGAAATCACCCCCCCCCCTGCAGTTCGTGTTCGGCGCAAAGCCCCTGCAGTGCGTGGATTAACCCTCGCCCTGGTGGGGCCATTGTGACCCCCCCCCCCCCCGTTGACCAAATCAGGTCACCATTAATATATTTCGAAGCGTCTTGACGAGGCAAACACTATGGTGTTAACAATATTGTTCTATGTTTAACAGATAAAACGTTATTCACAAAAACAAAACTTTTTGGAAGAAACTACCATCGTGACCTTTGGTGACCTCTGCTATTGGCCAGGTCACCAAAAGTCCACGATGGTAGTTTCCACCAAAGGTCTGCACCAAAGGTCACCAAAGGTCCACCAAAGGTCTGCTATTGGCTAAAATTTGAGGACTGCGATGGCGATTGAATTTTGCATGAGCTTTCGATTGCTTTTTCCGTTTGCTCCTAGCTATTAATGTTCTCGAAATATTTGGGGGTTTCTGGAGCAAAGTCCTAAACTTGAGAGAAAAAAAAATTGACCTTGAATGACCTCTGGTGACCTCAATATTGACATGAGCTAAAACAAATCCCCAGATAGCTTTCGAACGCTTTTTTTCGCATCCTTCTCTAGCCCTTTTAGTTTTCGAGTTAGTGGGGGTATTCCCCCCCCCCCCCCCCCACCAGGGCGAAGCTGTCTCACAGGCCCACAGGGGCGCGGGTTAAAGTTGCATTTAGGGTGCATGTAATAACGAATCGGACTACACTTGTGGCTCGACCATCTCAACTAGCCGAACACTTAATCGCTTACAACGGCAATACGATTAGATAATGAGGCAATTGAATGAGATGTTAGGGTTATAAGTATTGTATATCACATGCGATGTGAGCTTTGCAATGCCTGGACGATTTAATCTCCTATATAAAGGGCAAATTCAAACCGTTCCAACGCAATAAACTCTAACACCCTTGGTGGTGGACCCAAAACCCATATATTATCTGAATCAGCATGATGGGAGGCATGTCAGTGTACTACTACTATTATAGAGTTCGCCATGGGTTGGGCTGGCCCAAAGGGCCATGGGCAGGGCTTGGGCTGGGCCTGGGCCGGGCATCAACTTTAAGGAAATAATTGGGCTCTGGATGGGCCTGGGCCTGACAATTTTGAAGTAATGCGCGCGTCGCACAAGCTCAGGTCAGAGCTAACAATATATTAACCAGCAGTTCACTTACACAGCAACACACTGTTGCTGTGGTTGTGGCTTTTTGTGTTTTTGGTTAGCATAGTTGGTTCATTGTTTCACATTTATAGTATACAAGTAAATATGCTAGGATAATTATTGCAAATTTTGTGAAAATAATTATATCCTTAATCTGAACGGGCCGGACCGGGCCTGGGCCTCAATATGATGAATTTGACCGGGCCTGGTCCGGGCCTGGGCTTGGTATTCATGGGCCTGGACCGGGCCGGGCTGGGGGTTGGTGGGCCTGGGCCGGGCCGGGCTGGGGTTTATTTGGCCCGTGACGAACACTGACTACTACCATTCAGATCGGGCCTCTATATTTTTCAAGTAAATTGTACAAGCGTGGAATTGATATTGATTGCAATGATATTTGTATTTAGTGGGCCCGAATTTCTTCAGATGTTGCGCTTTTGTGGCATTCATTCTGCAGCTATTTTAAACTGCAGAAGCAGGGGAGAAATATACATTTTGAGTTTGGGGCGGTGTTCTGACTCCCAGTGTGCCCTTATCTTTATACGAGTCATGTTTCAGTTTAGTTTACCAGTGTCTGTTACCAAGGGACCATGAAGGATGTGGAAAAGAATAATAGAAAATGGTAGAGGTGTTAACTTCTTTCCATGCACAGCCTGCAATATTTGAGTATGTTGCCTTATGTTTCTTACCGATCTTACTGAATTTATATCTTATTTCATTGGTAACATTCATTCTGCAGCCATTTTAACCCTATTTGTAACAGGCTCCTGGCTACCCCTATTTGTAACAGGGGGGGGGGCGGATTCCGCCCCCCCCCCCCCGGAGATCTCGAGATCTACCCGTCCGATTTTCAAAAATGAAACGGTGTTTGGTTCCCCTCAACACGATCTACATTTCTAAATAATATTTTTTTAAAAATCTAAATTTTGGATAGGGGGGCAACAGGGGGGCAAAAACGACAAATTTTAGTGGTATTTTTGATCCAACATAGCTTTCATGTTTATCGACCGATTTTAACACAACCAATAGGAATCGATAGAGATTTAAATGGAAATTGATATATAACGGTGACGTTTGAAAATTCAAAAATCATAGGCGTGTGCAGGTCACTCAATATGGGGGTGAAATAAATACGTAATAAAACCATTTTTTGATGTTTTTTTTAATAAATAAAATAGTATGTGATTGTGACATTAGACAAAACAGTTATAAATCATATTTTTTGCCAAAGGCGTACCAGGTTAGTGAAAAAGGGAGGTCAAATTGGGAAAAAAATATTAACCGCAGACATGTTGCTACCCAGCACTATAAATATGTTACTTACTGATCGTAGATAGTTCCTTTTTGCATGTTGTACTTCATCATAGGCGTATCCAGGATCCAAACTGGGGCGGCGCAAGACCTTTTGATAAGTATATTATCCGCTATTATGATACTAACTAGTCAACAGTGACTATTTCACTTACAACTTCAATTAACATTGCTTACCCCCCTTTTTACCCTACCTGGACTCGCCTATTATCTTATAATCGTTCGTAGAGTAGCCTGTGGTGCGTGTTTCATCCTAAAACTGCAGTATGTTATGTCATTGTACGCCCATGCCTCTTAGTTTCCTTGCAATAATATGACCCCTTTTTCCATTCCTGAGCGCGCCTCTGCAAAAAATGACTTTATTCCCTTGTCTGGCCTCATATGTGCATATATAATTATAAGCTAAACGTCTATTACGCCGTTATCGCTGGCATATCGTCATCACCATGTCAGTCACCCCCCTTTTCATGTGCCTGAACACGCCCCTGAAACTCTATATGTAATAAATTATGCAAATAATGGAAGCAGAAGCTACCTTTTACATCTTGATAGCTATAAATGTTCCTTACATCGCTCTATTGGCTTCCCGCCAAGCATTGAATACTTCCTGGAACCCCCCCCCCCCCCCCCCCTTCAAGCCCCTGAAACCGCCTCTGCCATGCAATGTTTATGATATTTCAATAACATCAACTAATTTGCACTTGTTGCAATCACCGTAAACCGATGTAACTCCTTCATACTTGAGGAAGTTAGGAAGAAACCGTGAAGATCGCATTTCCGTATTATCGCCAAATGTCGCCTCCGAACCCACCCAAAACTGTGCCCTGGAACCGTTGTTCAGGTTAAGAACTCAAAATTTTAACTCCAAATGCGGTATTAAATTCTATGAAAAGTCCCAAAATTTCATGGGCCTGTTCCCAGCGTTCTGGAGATATCTGCTAAAAACATGAGGGGGGGGGCGGAATCCGCCCCCCCCCCCCTGTTACAAATAGGGTTAAACTGTGATAATGTAGGCAAACACCCAAACTCTGGTCATGACAAGATACATCAACATAGTGGACTTTCATGCTATTGGTGGTGTAGACGACGCATGGAGTAGGTAAAAGTTGAATCTTCGTACACGTCCTAACGTCAGACTTCATGCTATCGGAATGCAGACAATGCCAACGCATGGTACTTTAGTGTGTCAGTATTGATAACCTTCTGATAGCATGAAAGCCAATGTTCTTATCCGAGCTTTGGGTTAGAGCGGGTCATATGACCAATGACTGACTTTGGTGGCATAGTGGGGAAGAAATATATATTTAGAGCACTAATTACTGCAGTATTGACTGACAGAGTTCACTAAAATTAGATTAACGACTGTGGCCTTGTTTTCAATGCATTGCTCTAAAATTATATTCACGATTCACGACACGAAATTATATTCATGACACGACATTGGTTTCAATGTATTTCAATGCATTTTGGTGCTTAAATTTTATACCATAGTGCCAGGGTCCAGTATCAGTTGATGGCATAGTGGGAGATAAAGCTAAATTTAAAACACTCTAAAATTATATTCATGACTGTGGCCTTGGTTTCAATGCTCCAATTACAGAACAGCCGGTTGCGTGTATTTTTAAGTCTGGCTTATGGGTTGTAAGCCACCTGGGTGGCTCCCAAGACACCACCAGGTACTGAATTCCCCGGGCAACGCCGGGTACCACCGCTAGTATATTAATATACGGCACTGTAACTAATCAGCTGTTCCTATTTCAGGCGACCACTGCTGCACCACGACCAATCATGCCGTTACTATTGATCGCTCGCCTACGATGTTTTTTTTTATGGAATCACATTTCGCTGCATTCAATTTCCATTGATCATTATTTAAGTGGTGTTCATCTAAAAGTGAGTTCCTCAAAAACATGTACTGACTTTTTGTAAATTATTTGTTCTATGACTATGCTCCAAAACGTACAAATATAAAAATGAAGTAAACTGAAGGAGGTACACAACCTCATGCGCATTGTACAATGAATTAAATCTAAAAATGTCTTAAATGTATTTTCCACCATGAGCCCTCATCAGTAGACTCTCATGATGATGATAAAGTCTACTGATGAGGGGCCATGGTGTAAATATATTTTAGACTTTTTCTATTTATTTCCTTATATAATGAGCATCAAGTTATACCTTCTATATAATCATTGTTTTAACAATGCTCCGAATAACGCGTAGCAAAATAAAACCCGAAGTTAAATGACATGACACAATTATTAACCATCTTAATCTTAGACAGCGAGAAGTGTCCATTTTTCACCAGTCAATCAAAGAACAATAACACCAGTAAACCGCCCTTATTGGGTCAGGAGCCGAGCGCGTAGTTCAAAGGGAAATCAGCGCGTAGGGAAATTATTACCTTTTTCCACCAAAATGGAGTTAGCACTTGAAATTGGAAGGGGAGACAAACTGATATGTAAATCTACCCACATTAAGCGTTTAAATGTCTCTGACCAAAGATATTTCAATTTGAAAACGCTTAAGTGTTCCACGCTGAAAACAACGGTATCGGGAAGTATTATTGGCACATTTTATAGTACTTAAATGCTTCTTCTTGCTGCTCGTTCTTGATATATATATATTTCAATATATTTCAATACTCCGAAAGAAGTATATGTGTACCTGCTTTTTTTACATTTCCTAAATTTTTATCTTTGGAATATACAAGTTGTCATTTCACTTTAACATTGAGAAGCGATCAATTTGATACCATTCATGTGTCACAAGATAATAAAGATAAATAAATCGAAAGGTCATTATTTTCCTTTAAGCATTCTTTTCCAATGTGAAAGAGCGCTTAACAGCTTTGCTTTGAGTTAAGCATGACATGCTAAATTGCTCACCGACTGTATTGGCTTTGCTTTTGCGCTCTTTTCACGATAATGCCATGCATCAAGAAGAATCTTCATTTTTTAATTCTACATTTTCAAAGGTAACAAGTATTTGTGTTGCATGTAGGTTTAGCTTGACCAACGGCAAACGCTCGATCATTCCAGGAAGAGACGGCGACCCCGGTAGTCGTCGTCTAAATTTATCCATCTAAATTTCCGTCCTTCGCCGGCTGCAGGCGGTCACGTGACCGGGAGTGTCAGCTGGAGCTGGACGAACGCGTCGGCGTGGCCGGTGGGTCGTGGCTAGATCAACTACCATATAAAATACAGGATTGAGCATCGACGTGTGCCACTCTTATAGCCATCAACGCATAATTTCACAAATATAATGCGATACTTTTATGACAAGGAAGTTTCTGTGAACACATTTGCAGTCGCATGGACCGAGAGTTGCAAAGAAATAAGCAGAGGTGCACAAACCTTTCTGTCTGTCACAAACTTTCGGAAAACACAAAGAAAGTGTCACAAAATAAGCATTTGAATACCATTGCTAAGGTCGGGCTGCTCATGCGTAATTTTCCTCCAAGTTGACGGAAGACTTGGTGTCCGCAGTGACAATTTGACTGTCCATTTTGTTCCAGATGAATGGTGTGTGTCCTGATTAATTATGACTACTGATGCAAACGATGTCTACTCACGAATCTTGTTCAATCATCTATTTTTACATATTTGTATTATTGTTAGTATACCAATTCCCAAAAAATGGCATTAGTACATGAAATTGGAATGTTAAGTTGGTGGAATTGAATGCAATTGTTGAAATTGCATTGTTGGAATAGCAAATGATTTTGTTTTGTGTTCTTGTCTGCTGAAGTGCCGAGCACGAAATATTACATTTCCTCTTTTACTTTATTTTATCCCTTGATCCACTTCTCAATATCAATAAGCACTAGCCCATTTTTCATTATGTCTTATATAGTTATAATCATGCTCAGTCATAACATCCAATATTTAAACTTCACAGATCTATATTCAACACCAGGTAACAGATGTAAAGCGAAAGATTTCGAACACTACTGTGTTCTTCGTCAGTCTGGTTGGGGGTATATATTTCAACCATTACACAAATGAAATTATATATTTTTTTTATTAAAATATGAAGAAGAAAAAATAATGAATTACAATATTTGAAAGCTTCCGCTTTAAACATGTTTAACTGGTGTTGAATATAAATATGTGAAGTTGCAAGCTGTCCCAGTTCAATAATTTCATCTTTATGTTAGCCAATTTTGTAGTGTACAATTTTCACCAGATTAACTTAGTAAGCAAAAGTAGTCCGAGTCTAGATGATTTTGCAGAAAGGCTGTATAATTTTCCTGGAGGCGTTAGAGTAATGGCATAACTTATTTTAATTGATATCATGCATTGGATAAGACGTACTTTGCAAATATTATGTAATTAAGTACAGTGCAGTTTGTCCATGTTTGGCAAAGCATTTGAGCAGCCAGGTTAGGGGGCTACCGCTCGATTCGGTAAATTAGCCAGATTTTACGCTGAGTCAGCGCAATGTTCTGGAACTTCCACGTGCTGATTATTGAAACAATGGAGAATGCCATGCAGTGCTTTCCAAGCTATATGTATGCGTGGATTAAATGCTTGGAGTGAAAATTTGTCAGGCGTATATCACGATCTAACGTGGCTTATGACCAGTTTGACATTTGTGCCTGTCCGCTGCATTATTCTTGTTGACTAACAAAATGGCCCGCAGTCCGGTTCTTCCATCTAAATATAGCACAAATCGGAAACCTCTTTCCTTCATTATTCACGTCCCTCGTTCCAGTGAGTCAGCCACATTTCCTCCTCGGCCGCGTTCCGCATGGACCCCTTGAACCCGCAGCGTGGGCGCCTATCCTCTTATTGCTCCTGCGGTTCGAGGTGGCGGTGCCCCCCGGGTCGGCAGCGGGGCGGGCGTCCAATGCAGCATCGCACGCCGCCTTTCACGGCCGGCAAACCGGAACATCCTTCACTGCCCACGAGCGGTCGTATTGGGGCCCCGTACGTTCACCTCCGGCACGGAGGGCTGCCGTGGGCGCGTGCCGGCCGCGTGTGGTCCGGTTCGGCTCCCTGCCCGGCTGCGGGGGCGCCCGGCCCAGCGGCGGCGGGCCCGGCCCGTCGGCTGTCCCCCGGATGTCCGCTCCGCAGCCCCGAGCTGGGAAAGCCACCAGCAGACGTCGGAGCGGCGGGCGCGTGTATCAGACCGCCACCCCCGCCACCCACTGCCGCTGCCTCCGGCGGCTCTTCAGGGGAAGAGCAGAGCGGCGGCGGAGGCGTGCTCACCTGGGGTAGTACAGATAATACCTATGAGAGAGCCTCGGCCGCATGTCCACTTCCGCCGGATGTCGCACCCCGTGATGTCCACTGTCTACTGTCCCCTGTCCAGCGAGCCGGCACGCAGGACTCTCAGCTGGGCCGTCACTCAGAGCTGAACCTAACTGATTTATTTCAACCAGTCAAATGCAACGTAATGGGACCAATCCATCATCACGGTGACGCTCGACTTGATGGAGTTCGAGGATAGTCGAACTGCATCATTGAACATCTAAGCGACTATATTTGCAAGATATTTACAGAAATTATTCCAACGAAATTATTATTCTTTGAAAGTTATTTTTTCATTTGGTGTCCTTAAGATAACCTTCCTCAAAATTGTTAAGTACTTTTTAAATGGACTCTGTTGAAAAATCTCCAGGTAAATTATGTATGTATGTATTCATTTATTTATGAATTTATTTATTCACACATATCACCAGCGGGCGAAAGCATCCACTGACAGGTGAAGTCATCTGGTAAAATAAAACCAAAAATAAAAGTAAAAGTGATAATAAAAATATACATAAAATACAAATAGAACACGTTGAAGGATAAGATGATATTTACAATGGGGGATGAGGTGATAAAATCGTACAATATATTGAAGGTGCCTTATACTGCCTATGTATGAGAGTTTGCCACATATATTATCGCATGCCCTCTGTGCGAGCTTTAACTGTCACTAAAAACGTCTGCGGTCACCTCACGGTTAAGAAAGTTGTTTGTGACCCTGGGCAAAAAGCAAAACATTCCACGCTGCACAGTGCTAACTCTTGCCCGCGGTTCCTAAAAGAGGTTTCGGTTGCGGGTCGATCGGGCGGGCACATGCAGATAAAAGCTTTCAAGAAGTGGTGTGTCCAGCTTTGTGGATATGATGTTTCTGAGAAAAGGGAGATCGTGCTGGACCCGCCGGGCAGCTAGAGATCTTTGAAGTGGCGGCAGAGGTCTGGGTAGGATAGGGAGGGAAGACGCGGATCCGGAAAAGGTGTGATGTGATAGCCACATCAGGAACTTGTGCTGAACCCGATCGACCCGCACCGTGTGGGAATCGGCCGCACCAGCCCAGATTACACTCGCGTACTCCAGGATTGAGCGCACACTGACAAAGTAGGCGGCAAGCAGAGCCGTGTGGTCAAATTTTGAACTGTTCGTCGAACCTGTCTGAGAAGACCGAATAAGAATTCCGAGTGATCGGTTCGCTTGTTCAACAACATCACTGATATGCGCCATAAAAGTCAATTTAGTGTCCAGTGTTACGCCCAAGACTCTGATCTCACCAAGGTGCTGGAGCTGAGATGTGCCAATAAAATAGCCGGTCTGGATTATAGCTCCAATGTCATTCATCAAAATCTCGGTTGAGGATTTAAAGCCAACAACATACATGAAAGTCCGCTGCTGGGTCTTAGCTGCACTAGTCTGTCAAATCAGGCCGCTTGCCGTGCGTGCGAAATGTTGAAATTCGTCAACCATTAAAGAACATATACAGATCCTCTTCAGCAAAGCTCAGGTCATGGTGATGCATGTGTGGAGCATTACTCTGGATGTGTGTAAGACTGCCTTCCACAAAAGCAGGAAGGACTAAGAAAGTAACTTATTTTTGTGTCAACAGATGGTGATATAGATATTGAAATAGTTCTATGTGAGATTAATTTGAGCTTTGTAAATATTATGTTTCATTTTACTTTCTTACTGTTCTTCAGAAGAGAGCGGGATTTTGCTTCTTCAGGATCGTTAAATGTTTGCAGTCCTTCATGTTTACTGTAAGCGTTGTTTTTCAATTTGTATATGTACTGAGGACTGAAACTTATTTTGACAAACAAATAATTATGCCAGTCCTGTGGTGCTTTTCTTGTATCATCATTTATTCGTTTTCAGAATGAGTGTATGGGACATCCAATCATATGAAGGCAAGGGCGGATTCAGGATATTTTAGGAGGGGTGGCCGCAGGCCAATTTAGGGGCGCCTTCCAAAGAAAGGGCGCCGTCACTGACCGAAAGGGCACCGTCACTGGCCGAAAGGGCGCCGTCACTGGCCGAAAGGGCGCCGACAATGGCCGAAAGGGCGCAGTCACTGGCCGGAAGGGCGCCGTCAATGGCCGAAAGGGCGCTGTCTATGGCCGTAAGGGCGCCGTCACTGGCCGAAAGGGCGCCTCGGGTCAAAAAGACCAGGTCATGACCTGTATGACCTGATACTCGGTAAGTTACTTTCAACAGGGCGCCCAAAAGGGCGTCCAAACGGTCCATAGGCACGCTGCGTGCTCACGGGCTGTCCATCGCCGGGCGCCTGGCAGCCCCCGGCGACAGACAGCCCGTGGGGCGCCCTTCTGGCGGGGGGGGGGGCGACCGCTGCGGCCACCCCCTGGATCCGCCCCTGATGAAGGGTGAGCTGTTCCATGCAAAGAAAACTTTCTTTCGCAGTGCCTGTGCGGTCTGCATTTTAAATGCCACTTGTTTGCATGGAGCCAGGGGCGTTACCACAAAATTTTGCGTGAGGGGTCAGCCAAGTGTTTGGTGGGGAGGGGGTGGGGGCAGCCAGGTGTTTGCCCCCTCCCCCTCCCTCCCCCACTCTCATAGGGTTAATGTTAAAATCCTGCTAATCTGGGGGGCGGGGGCGGAGAGCGATCTGAGCTAACCTAGAGGCCCTCCCCCAGCCCCCCCCCTCTCCCGGTGGCGACGCCCCTGCATGGAGCAGATCAAGATGTTAGCTAAAATACTGCCGTTTTCTATCGCTTTCTGCGTGAGTTTCAAGCTTCATTACCCACTGCTGCGAGCTCTCGCTGCATCACACTGCACACACGACTCCGACTCCAGTCATCGACTCCAGTCATCAGGTCAGGACTCAGTACCGAGGAATCGACTCCAGTCATCAGGTCAGGACTCAGTACCGAGGAATCGACTCCAGTCATCAGGTCAGGACTCAGTACCGATTAATCGACTCCAGTCATCAGGGCAGGACTCAGTACCGATGAATCGACTCCAGTCATCAGGTCAGGACTCAGTACCGATGAATCGACTCCAGTCATCAGGTCAGGACTCAGTACCGATGAATCGACTCCAGTCATCAGGTCAGGACTCAGTACCGATGAATTGACTCCAGTCATCAAGTCAGGACTCAGTACCGATTAATAGACTCCAGTCAACAGGTCAGGACTCAGTATCGATTAATCGACTCCAGTCATCAAGGCAGGACTCAGTACCGATTAATCGCCTCCAGTCATCAGGTCAGGACTCAGTACCGATGAATCGACTCGAGTCATCAGGTCAGGACTCAGTACCGATGAATCGACTCGAGTCATCAGGTCAGGACTCAGTATCGATTAATCGACTCCAGTCATCAGGTCAGGACTCAGTACCGATGAATTGACTCCAGTCATCAGGTCAGGACTCAGTACCGATGAATCGACTCCAGTCATCAGGTCAGGACTCAGTACCGATGAATCGACTCCAGTCATCAGGTCAGGACTCAGTACCGATGAATCGACTCGAGTCATCAGGTCAGGACTCAGTACCGATGAATCGACTCGAGTCATCAGGTCAGGACTCAGTACCGATGAATCGACTCGAGTCATCAGGTCAGGACTCAGTACCGATGAATCGACTCCAGTCATCAGGTCAGGACTCAGTACCGATGAATCGACTCGAGTCATCAGGTCAGGACTCAGTACCGATGAATCGACTCGAGTCATCAGGTCAGGACTCAGTACCGATGAATCGACTCGAGTCATCAGGTCAGGACTCAGTACCGATGAATCGACTCGAGTCATCAGGTCAGGACTCAGTACCGATTAATCGACTCCAGTCATCAGGTCAGGACTCAGTACCGATGAATCGACTCGAGTCATCAGGTCAGGACTCAGTACCGATGAATCGACTCGAGTCATCAGGTCAGGACTCAGTACCGATGAATCGACTCGAGTCATCAGCTCAGGACTCAGTACCGATTAATAGACTCGAGTCATCAGGTCAGGACTCAGTACCGATGAATCGACTCGAGTCATCAGGTGGGACGAATCTACCCAGGGCATATTATCATCGTGGAAACGTGGAACCGTGGAACCGTGGAAACGTAGAAAGCTAACCCGCCAGAAAGATAAGAACTGTAGTGTTTGTATAGCAACTGTACGAATAGAGAGCTGACATCACATTCATAAGTGACTACCGACAGACCTATGCAATTGATCAGACTTCCTCCTAGCGCCCTCAGAATATTCTTTAAAAAGTGTTAAAACAGGCACATCTCAACTCTTTACTGAAACAATTATCATGAAGAAAGAAGACGGATAGTTTCGAATATCAATTCTGCATGTATGCATCGTGTGACTAATTACACACATACACACACACACACATACACACACACACACACACACACACACACACACACACACACACACACACACACACACACACACACACACACACACACACACACACACACACACACACACACACACACACACACACACACACACACACACACACACACACACACACACACACACACACACACACACACACACACACACACACACACACACACACACACACACACACACACACACACACACACACACACACACACACACACACACACACACACACACACACACACACACACACACACACACACACACACACACACACACACACACACACACACACACACACACACACACACACACACACACACACACACACACACACACACACACACACACACACACACACACACACACACACACACACACACACACACACACACACACACACACACACACACACACACACACACACACACACACACACACACACACACACACACACACACACACAAACACACATACACACACACACACACACACACACACACACACACACACACACACACACACACACACACACACACACACACACACACACACACACACACACACACACACACACACACACACACACACACACACACACACACACACACACACACACACACACACACACACACACACACACACACACACACACACACACACACACACACACACACACACACACACACACACACACACACACACACACACACACACACACACACACACACACACACACACACACACACACACACACACACACACACACACACACACACACACACACACACACACACACACACACACACACACACACACACACACACACACACACACACA
>JAXIVJ010018355.1:0-20000 GCA_036785665.1 Chirona hameri | reverse complement strand
GTGTGTGGTGTGTGGTGTGTGGTGTGGTGTGTGGTGTGTGGTGTGTGGTGTGTGGTGTGTGGTGTGTGGTGTGTGGTGTGTGGTGTGTGTGTGTGGTGTGTGGTGTGTGGTGTGTGGTGTGTGGTGTGTGGTTGTGTGGTGTGTGGTGTGTGGTGTGTGGTGTGCTGGTGTGTGGTGTGTGGCTGAGTGGTGTAGTGGTGTGTGTGTGTGGTGTGTGGTGTGTGGTGTGTGTGTGTGGTGTGTGGTGTGTGGTGTGTGGCTGTGTGGTGTGTGGTGTGTGGTGTGTGGTGTGTGGTGTGTGGTGTGTGTGGGTGTGTGGTGTGTGGCTGTAGTGTGTGTGTGGTGTCGTGGCTGTGTGGTGTGGTGTGTGGTGTGTGGTGTGTGGTAGCTAGCTGTGTGGTGTGTGGTGTGTGTGTGTGGTGTGTGAGTTGTGGTGTGTGGTGTGTGGTGTGTGGTGTGTGGTGTGTGGTGTGTGGTGAGTGGTGTGTGTGGCTGCTGTGGTGTGTGGCTGTGTGGTGTGTGGTGTGTGGTGTGTGGTGTGTGGTGTGTGGTGTGTGGTGTGTGGTGTGTGGTGTGTGGTGTGTGGTGTGTGGTGTGTGGTGTGTGGTGTGTGGTGTTGTGTGGTGTGTGGTGTGTGGTGTGTGGTGTGTGGGTGTGGTGTGTGCTGTGTGGTGTGTGGTGTGTGGTGTGTGGTGTGTGGTGTGTGGTGTGGTGTGTGGCTGTGTGGTGTGTGGTGTGTGGTGTGTGGTGTGGTGTGTGGTGTGTGGTGTGTGGTGTGTGTGTGTGGTGTCGTGTGTGGTGTGTGGTGTGTGGTGTGTGTGCTGTGGTGTGTGGTGTGTGGTGTGTGGTGTGGGTGTGTGGTGTGTGTGTGTGGTGTGTGGTTGTGTGGTGTGTGGTGTGTGGTGTGTGGATGTGTGGTGTGTAGTGGTGCTGTGGTGTGTGGTGTGTGGTGTGTGTGGTGTTGTGGTGTGTGGTGTGTGGTGTGTGTGTGTGTGGTGTGAGGTGTGTGTGGTGTGTGGTGTGTGGTGTGTGTGGTGTGTGGTGTGTGGTGTGTGGTGTGTGGTGTGTGGTGTGTGGTGTGTGGTGTGTGGTGTTGTGGTGTGTGGTGTGTGGTGTGTGGTGGTGGTGTGTGGTGTGTGGTGTGTGGTGTGTGGTGTGTGTGGTGTGTGTGGTGTGTGTGGTGTGTGTGGTGTGTGTGGTGTGTGTGGTGTGTGTGGTGTGTGTGGTGTGTGTGGTGTGTGTGGTGTGTGTGGTGTGTGTGGTGTGTGTGGTGTGTGTGGTGTGTGTGGTGTGTGTGGTGTGTGTGGTGTGTGTGGTGTGTGTGGTGTGTGTGGTGTGTGTGGTGTGTGTGGTGTGTGTGGTGTGTGTGTGTGGTGTGTGTGGTGTGTGTGGAGTGTGTGTGTGTGTGTGGTGTGTGTGGTGTGTGTGGTGTGTGTGGTGTGTGTGGTGTGTGTGGTGTGTGTGGTGTGTGTGGTGTGTGTGGTGTGTGTCGTGTGTGTGTGGTGTGTGTGGTGTGTGTGGTGTGTGTGGTGTGTGTGGTGTGTGTGGTGTGTGTGGTGTGTGTGGTGTGTGTGTGGTGTGTGTGTGGTGTGTGTGGTGTGTGTGGTGTGTGTGGTGTGTGTGGTGTGTGTGGTGTGTGTGGTGTGTGTGGTAGTGTGTGGTGTGTGTGTGTGTGGTGTGTGTGGTGTGTGGTGTGTGGTGTGTGTGGTGTGTGTGGTGTGTGTGTGGTGTGTGTGGTGTGTGTGGTGTGTGTGGTGTGTGTGGTGTGTGTGGTGTGTGTGGTGTGTGTGGTGTGTGTGGTGTGTGTGGTGTGTGTGGTGTGTGTGGTGTGTGTGGTGTGTGTGGTGTGTGTGGTGTGTGTGGTGTGTGTGGTGTGTGTGGTGTGTGTGGTGTGTGTGGTGTGTGTGGTGTGTGTGGTGTGTGTGGTGTGTGTGGTGTGTGTGGTGTGTGTGGTGTGTGTGGTGTGTGTGTGTGTGGTGTGTGTGGTGTGTGTGGTGTGTGTGGTGTGTGTGGTGTGTGTGGTGTGTGTGGTGTGTGTGTGTGTGTGGTGTGTGTGGTGTGTGTGGTGTGTGTGGTGTGTGTGGTGTGTGTGGTGTGTGTGGTGTGTGTGGTGATGTGTGGTGTGTGTGGTGTGTGTGGTGTGTGTGGTGTGTGTGGTGTGTGTGTGCTGTGTGGTGTGTGTGGTGTGTGTGGTGTGTGTGGTGTGTGTGTGTGGTGTGTGTGTGGTGTGTGTGGTGTGTGTGGTGTGTGTGGTGTGTGTGGTGTGTGTGGTGTGTGTGGTGTGTGTGGTGTGTGTGGTGTGTGTGGTGTGTGTGGTGTGGTGTGTGTGTGTGTGTGGTGTGGTGTGTGGTGTGTGTGGTGTGTGTGGTGTGTGTGGTGTGTGTGGTGTGTGTGGTGTGTGTGGTGTGTGTGGTGTGTGTGGTGTGTGTGGTGTGTGTGGTGTGTGTGGTGTGTGTGGTGTGTGTGGTGTGTGTGGTGTGTGTGGTGTGTGTGGTGTGAGTGTGGTGTGTGTGGTGTGTGTGGTGTGTGTGGTGTGTGTGGTGTGTGTGGTGTGTGTGGTGTGTGTGGTGTGTGTGGTGTGTGTGGTGTGTGTGGTGTGTGTGGTGTGTGTGGTGTGTGTGGTGTGTGTGGTTGTGTGTGGTGTGTGTGGTGTGTGTGGTGTGTGTGGTGTGTGTGGTGTGTGTGGTGTGTGTGGTGTGTGTGGTGTGTGTGGTGTGTGTGGTGTGTGTGGTGTGGTGTGGTGTGTGTGGTGTGTGTGGTGTGTGTGGTTGTGTGTGGTGTGTGTGGTGTGTGTGGTGTGTGTGGTGTGTGTGGTGTCGTGTGGTGTGTGTGGTGTGTGTGGTGTGTGTGGTGTGTGTGGTGTGTGTGGTCGTGTGTGTGTGTGTGTGTGTGTGTGTGTGTGGTGTGTGTGGTGTGTGTGGTGTGTGTGGTGTGTGTGGTGTGTGTGGTGTGTGTGGTGTGTGTGGTGTGTGTGGTGGTGTGTGGTGTGTGTGGTGTGTGTGGTGTGTGTGGTGTGTGTGGTGTGTGTGGTGTGTGTGGTGTGTGTGGTGTGTGTGGTGTGTGTGGTGTGTGTGGTGTGTGTGGTGTGTGTGGTGTGTGGTGGTGTGGTGTGGTGGTGTGTGGTGTGTGTGTGTGTGTGTGGTGTGTGTGGGTGTGTGGTGTGTGGGTGTGTGGTGGTGTGTGTGTGTGTGGTGTGTGGTGTGTGGTGTGTGGTGTGTGGTGTGTGGTGTGTGGTGTGTGGTGTGTGGTGGTGTGGTGTGTGGTGTGTGGTGTGTGGTGTGTGGTGTGTGGTGTGTGGTGTGTGGTGTGTGGTGTGTGGTGTGTGGGTGTGTGGTGTGTGGTGTGTGGTGTGTGGTGTGTGGTGTGTGGTGTGTGGTGTGTGGTGTGTGGTGTGTGGTGTGTGGTGTGTGTGGTGTGTGGTGTGTGGTGTGTGGTGGGTGGTGTGTGGGTGGTGGTGGTGGGGTGGTGGGTGGTGGGTGGTGGGTGGTGGGTGGTGGGTGGTGGGTGGTGGGTGGTGGGTGGTGGGTGGTGGGTGGTGGGTGGTGGGTGGTGGGTGGTGGGTGGTGGGTGGTGGGTGGTGGGTGGTGGGTGGTGGGTGGTGGGTGGTGGGTGGTGGGTGGTGGGTGGTGGGTGGTGGGTGGTGGGTGGTGGGTGGTGGGTGGTGGGTGGTGGGTGGTGGGTGGTGGGTGGTGGGTGGTGGGTGGTGGGGTGGTGTGTGGTGTGTGTGGTAATCATTTACACTGTTACTAGTTGTTTGTTACAGTTTTAAAATAATTGCGCGATAGTTGATGATTATAAAGCAATCTGATACATTTTCGGGCTTTCTTTACACGAGAAGGAAGTAATGAAGTTGCTATTCGACATTCAAATGCAAATGAATTTAAATGTTGCCATTGAC
Source organism: Chirona hameri (assembly GCA_036785665.1). NCBI lineage: Eukaryota > Metazoa > Arthropoda > Thecostraca > Balanomorpha > Balanidae > Chirona > Chirona hameri. The sequence goes on along the minus strand of JAXIVJ010018355.1, from coordinate 16,102 downwards.
GATCAGGAATTATTCCATCATAACAAAGCCATCGTCATCGTATTCGGTTCCTCGTAACGCTGAATTGAATTTATAGCATTTTTAGCTTCTTATCCTATACCTATACATGGCCCACTGCCTATATTTCTGGGAAATCAGGAAACCCGTAAAAAATCGCGCCGCTTGACGGCGCTAAATAACGTACCTACTATAACATGACAATCCACATAAAAAATGCTGCAAGAGCTTACATACACGCACAAAAGGGGGTACATTTTTTCTCGTCATTTCAGCCGACCCCCCCACTGAAGAATGTTCGGCGACGCCACTGCCCACTCCGCAATACAACGTACTGCAGATGCAGGAGCAGTGCAGCGCACAGGGGCTGCATAGAAACGCGGTACACGGTGGCACCCAACCTTCTGACTTGGTCAATGTTCATGGCGAATTTGTCACACTATAAATCTGCTTGCGAGTGCAGGTCACTGCGGTACATGTCAACATTGGCTCCTGTTTGATTGGTGGCTGTCTGGCTTATGAAGGGAATCAGCAGACGTCAAAGCCGTATTGGGTGTTGAGTTAGAACATTCCTCTCTCCTCTCGGCTAGAAAGCAGCCCGAAATCGCATGATGATATTTTGTTCAAGCTTCCAACTGGTCTCGTTGGGACTTGAATAATGTTGATTGTATTCTGCACCTGCTCAGCCATTGGCATAACATTCCCTTTGCGACAGACCAAAACATCGCATTCATAAATTCCGGGAAAACGTGCTTAGCAATGGTAGCCCGTCGCTGTGTACACGGGCGCCTGCATTCTGTTCACTGACATTTCATTCAATCACAATCAAAATAATCGGACGGCGTTTCTGTTGCGGGGCTGGTAGATTTTATGACACGAGAATGCGCTAATCAGCATCTAAAAAGCCTGATAGCCGCGTCTAATATTTTTTTGTGCTTCTGTTTGAGGTTGATTATTTTTTATCCAGTGCCATTCGTGTGATTCAGAAAGAGAATGACGAAATGATAACCATAGAAACTATTATTATGCTATACATGGGATCCTATACGCCGCATGTCGGATGACACGCAGGTTGCGTATTCGCTATTCAGCGGTAAATCCGTTCCTTTCAACGCTGTTTTGTGGCAATGAATGGCTGGCAAGTGGCAATGAATGGCCGCCAGCAACACCACGTCCCTGTGAGAGTATTGCCCACACAACATCCAGCAGCTCTGACCCCGCCAGCTGACTTCTTCTCACGGTCGCTTCGTGAGCGAGCTGGCACAGCGCCCGGGAGAAAGCTGCGGAGGCTGCGGTCGGGGCATGCGGCCCACGAGCCAGAGGTCATTCGCCCTCGGGCGGTCTTTGTGGGGCCGCTAAAGCCGCCTCTGCTCTACGGCGCCTTTGTCTCCGCCTCGCACGGCCACTGAACATCTGTTGGGCTCAGCTGTGCAGTGACGTCACCGTCTTGCTGTTATGACGTCATCGGTCCTGCAGCTGCGCTGCGCGGGGCCTACCGAGTGTGGCAGTGGCGCGTTATGTCGGTTCAGCTGTTGACATTCCTTTTCGAGCGCTGCAGCTGCTGGTGCTGACCGTCCTTTTCGAGCGCTGCAGCTGCTGGTGCTGACCGTCCTTTTCGAGCGCTGCAGTGCTGGTGCTGACCGTCCTTTTCGAGCGCTGCAGCTGCTGGTGCTGACCGTCCTTTTCGAGCGCTGCAGTGCTGGTGCTGACCGTCCTTTTCGAGCGCTGCAGCTGCTGGTGCTGACCGTCCTTTTCGAGCGCTGCAGCTGCTGGTGCTGACCGTCCTTTTCGAGCGCTGCAGCTGCTGGTGCTGACCGTTCGTGGTTGGCACGTAGGTGCAACTGCCGGTTTTCGATTGAAACTGATGTATTTTGCCGGGTGTGCAGCGTGAAATATTGCTGCACACGGAGGCTTCGGTAGTCATTTTTGACCGCAAATGGGTGGCAATTTGAGCGGTTACGTGCCGGCTTCAGCATATCACGCACGCAGGCAATGGTGGCTGCTGGTGCAGCCTCCTGTGTGCCTACGATGTGACGCTTACCAAACGTCCGTCATCGGACAACATGGAGCTTGGAACGTCCGTCATCCGACAGGAGGCGCTCTGAAGAGAAAGTGGGCATGGAAAGGCCCCGTCTCTTCAGCTCTGGTAGAAAGGTCGACGGTGTTAGGGTAATGCTACCAATTTAGCCCTTTATTTTATCTGCAACGGCAACAATCCTGAAAGGAAAGATGTGAATGATAGCATGCTGAATGAATTATGAATGACTGGACAATTATATTGCAAATATTTGTTTATTATGGTGCTGACCTGAACTTCTGGTTATGCGACTGCTAAATGCTGACCTGCTGACCCTACATCTATTCATGTCTCTGATAAATGCTGACCCTACATCTATTTATGTCTCTGATTTGACCCTACATCTATTTATGTCTCTGATAAATGTCATTGGACGAAAGAAGTAAGAACAATCAATAATTGAGAACCTTGGTGCAGAGATCCCCATTCATGTTACAGAAGCATTATATAACGACCGAAACACAACCTACATTTATATTTTCTCTTCGATTATCCCTTCAGCCATTGAACTGACCGTCCCAAGTCATTTCTCGGAAAGTAAGCGGGCGACACAAGCGTTGAACGTTGTCCTGGAAGGTAAAACATATGGCGGTCATGTCCTCAGAAAACCCAAACTACGACGTTGACGCCCTACGACGTTGACGTTGCTGTCCCAGGCGGTGCCGGCGTGCCGCCCTGTTCCTCGCGCCGCCCTGTGCCTCGGTGCCGCCCTGTGCCTCGGTACCGGCGTGCTGCCCTGTGCCTCGCGCCGCCCTGTGCCTCGGTGCCGGCGTGCCGCCCTGTGCCTCGGTGCCGCCCTGTGTCTCGGTGCCGGCGTGCCGCCCTGTGCCTCGGTGCCGGCGTGCCGCCCTGTGCCTCGGTGCCGGCGTGCCGCCCTGTGTCTCGGTGCCGCCCGGTGCCGCCCTGTGCCGCCCTGTGCCGCCCTGTGCCGCCCTGTGCCGCCCTGTGCCTCGGTACCGGCGTGCCGCCCTGTGCCGCCCTGTGCCGCCCTGTGCCTCGGTGCCGCCCTGTGCCGCCCTGTGCCGCCCTGTGACGAACGGTACGGTCAGACCCCGGTGACTCCCATCGGATGTACCGTGTCACCGACCTGTGGTCCCGCGCTCCTGTGCCGCCGGCCCTGGGGAATGGCGCTGAATCGTGCCGTCATGAGCGGTCGTGTCATGGACTGCGTGTCACCACTGCACTGGCCACGGCCGCCGGCAGCAGCGGTGGCGACGACACCACTGCACTGGCCACGGCCGCCGGCAGCAGCGGTGGCGACGACACCACTGCACTGGCCACGGCCGCCGGCAGCAGCTGTGGCGACGACACCACTGCACTGGCCACGGCAGCAGCGGTGACGACGACACCACTGCACTGGCCACGGCCGCCGGCAGCAGCGGTGGCGACGACAGCGGGGCAAGCGCGAATCCAGAACGACACAAAGCGTGTTTTGGGAACTGAATTAAAAACAAATCATTATTCTAAAAACTTATCGGATTTGGCATCCTGGTTGAAAAGCTGATTTAGAATATACTTTTCTTGGTTAAATATGCGTGAATTATTCTTATAAATACGGAAACCACTGCCCAGTATCTATCCGCCCACTGCCCAGTATCTATCCGCCCACTGCCCAGTATCTATCCGCCCACTGTCCAGTATCTATCCGCCCACTGCCCAGTATCTATCCGCCCACTGCCCAGTATCTATCCGCCCACTGCCCAGTATCTATCCGCCCACTGCCCAGTATCTATCCGCCCACTGTCCAGTATCTATCCGCCCACTGTCCAGTATCTATCCGCCCACTGCCCAGTATCTATCCGCCCACTGTCCAGTATCTATCCGCCCACTGCCCAGTATCTATCCGCCCACTGTCCAGTATCTATCCGCCCACTGTCCAGTATCTATCCGCCCACTGTCCAGTATCTATCCGCCCACTGTCCAGTATCTATCCGCCCACTGCCCAGTATCTATCCGCCCACTGCCCAGTATCTATCCGCCCACTGCCCAGTATCTATCCGCCCACTGCCCAGTATCTATCCGCCCACTGTCCAGTATCTATCCGCCCACTGTCCAGTATCTATCCGCCCACTGTCCAGTATCTATCCGCCCACTGTCCAGTATCTATCCGCCCACTGTCCAGTATCTATCCGCCCACTGTCCAGTATCTATCCGCCCACTGCCCAGTATCTATCCGCCCACTGTCCAGTATCTATCCGCCCACTGTCCAGTATCTATCCGCCCACTGCCCAGTATCTATCCGCCCACTGTCCAGTATCTATCCGCCCACTGTCCAGTATCTATCCGCCCACTGTCCAGTATCTATCCGCCCACTGCCCAGTATCTATCCGCCCACTGTCCAGTATCTATCCGCCCACTGTCCAGTATCTATCCGCCCACTGCCCAGTATCTATCCGCCCACTGTCCAGTATCTATCCGCCCACTGTCCAGTATCTATCCGCCCACTGTCCAGTATCTATCCGCCCACTGCCCAGTATCTATCCGCCCACTGTCCAGTATCTATCCGCCCACTGTCCAGTATCTATCCGCCCACTGTCCAGTATCTATCCGCCCACTGCCCAGTATCTATCCGCCCACTGCCCAGTATCTATCCGCCCACTGCCCAGTATCTATCCGCCCACTGCCCAGTATCTATCCGCCCACTGCCCAGTATCTATCCGCCCACTGTCCAGTATCTATCCGCCCACTGTCCAGTATCTATCCGCCCACTGCCCAGTATCTATCCGCCCACTGTCCAGTATCTATCCGCCCACTGTCCAGTATCTATCCGCCCACTGCCCAGTATCTATCCGCCCACTGTCCAGTATCTATCCGCCCACTGCCCAGTATCTATCCGCCCACTGTCCAGTATCTATCCGCCCACTGTCCAGTATCTATCCGCCCACTGCCCAGTATCTATCCGCCCACTGCCCAGTATCTATCCGCCCACTGTCCAGTATCTATCCGCCCACTGTCCAGTATCTATCCGCCCACTGTCCAGTATCTATCCGCCCACTGTCCAGTATCTATCCGCCGGCCGTCGCCGCGGACGGGCCGTCAAACGAAACGACCTTGCCATCGGGCTGAGCGGCGTGCTGAGAATGAGACGCTCCCGGCGCGGCCGCGCATCTGCGGCTATCGCGACGCGCATCGGCCGCTGTCTGGGTCCGACACGGCTCGGGGGGGGGGGGGGGGAGCAAGTTGTTTGGTAGCCGTGACATCACCATGACAGTCGAATCCCGCCCCACAGTGTTAAGGCAATGCAAAGTGGCTTGGTAGTTACCCCCTTTAATTTGTTATCTAGGAAAGATGAATACAAGTATGTATGCTTAATGGGAAGCTCGTTTCTTCAAGATTCCTGGAATGGCCTCCAAATTTACCTGAGACACTCCAATCGTGCACAATTATCGGTCGAGTGGAGGCATGTTCCGCCCACACGGCGCGCCGGAGCCGGGGACCCGCCGTCAAAGGCTGTATGTACACCGCCGCGGCCGCGCCGGCCGCAAGTTGGTGAGAACCGCTACGACGCCTTGCGAGAACCGCGACTACCGCCGCGGGGCCGGCCGGCCGCCGCCACCGGCCGGCCGTCCCGGCGGCGGCCTGGTGCTTCAAAATTTCCGGCCTGAATGCAAGCTCTGTTACAGCTGACTAATTGTGATGTATCGTTAAAATGGTGTTTATAGACATTTTTCCAATACAATTGATATACCAATGCACTTTAAATACTATTTGCATTCGAATGCATACAAAATTGTATTAAATATATTTAGTTTCTTTTCAGATATTTTCCGATGTGATTACCATATCCTACTATATAGTTCAAATTCTAGAAGAAAATGAGAAATATTCAAAAAAGTATACCAGAAATAGTTATATGGTAACATAATTAGTTTATTATAGTTTGAACCAGGCGTGACGTAGCCATGGCAGTCGCCAAACTTGAACCTGCTCATTGATATAAGTACTCTGACAGGGCTCGCCCTGGCACGGGAGGCGTCTCGGCAACTCGGCGACCCGGCGACCCGGCGAGAAGCTGTTGTTGAGAAGACCCGGCCTGTCTCTGGCTCGGCCCGGCGCGGTCCGGCCGGTCGTTTGTTATTGAGCGGCCGGGCCGGACGGGCGGCGGCCGAGCGTGGGTGTCGGCGCCAGCTGACTGCCGCCAAGGTGAAGGACGCAACTGACCGCGCCCGCGCGGGTCACGGGGTCAGCGAGTGCTCGCGTCGCCGCGGGCGGTCACGCGTGACTTGACGCGCGGATCGGCGGCGCGGGTTGGTTCCGGGTGTCTGCGGTTTCGGTGGTTTCTCCGGGCGATGTTTTTGTCGCACGTTTCGGTCGATCTCTCCGTGGCGGCCGCGGTGGCGCGGCGCGGTCAATGACCTCATTTGACCCAGTTCAAGGCCGGCCCCGGCGGAGCCGGCGGCCGGCCGGGCGCAAAAAAGCTCTGAGAAAAAGCTGTTCAGGCTGCGCCTCTGAGCACGCCCAGATGCGCTGCTGCCGGTGTCTGGGCGAGCAGCTGTGTGACGCGCTGCATGCTCACGGAGACTGCGGCGGCGGTAACTTCAAGCGGCCCGTTTTTCAGAGGGAATGACACGGTCTCGGCGCGTGACCGCTGGCGCGTGAGGTGCACGGAGGAACCGCTGTTCCGCCTGAACGTGGGCATTACTTGCACAGCGTGCACTGCCACGTGATCTTCGTGAAATGTTGGTGCTGCCGAAGTCGCCAAGCCGAAGTCACCAAACTGGCACTCGTTTGGGTATTTAACACTTCTTACCATAGTTCAAGAGTCGAAGGGATGCCACGGCTTTTGCCTGTCCTGTGCATGCCAATTCCACCCTTGAACACTAGCTTAGAAAGTTCCTTTTCACAAATCAACGCTTTCCTTGACCTTTCAACAGTCACAGATGCATCACGTGACGTAAAACTGAAAGCGAATCCCTTGCGCAACATACCGAACAAGATCGAAACCGAACCGAACAAGACCGAACACGAACCGAACACGAACCGAACACGAACCGAACACGGACCGAACACGGACCGAACACGAACCGAACACGAACCGAACAGGAACACGAACACGAACACGAACCGAACACGAACACGAACCGGACAAGGTCATCCTTTGAATGACATCATCTCGTATTTTCCCTTCATTTGGCAGCAAATTATGGACGGTGGCGCCTGCGGCAGCCATATGCCTGATACGGGCCGCTGCGGCGGCGGCGGCGGCGGCGGCGGCGGCCGGGCGTCTGAGCTTGAGTGACACGCCGTTCGCGGTCGACCCGCAGCCGGGGCGGCATGTGACACAGCGGGTGATTATCCAGTGCCAATCGGGCGGCTTTTTAGCTGGACAACTTTCCCCCGGATGCGGGAAAGGTGCGGGCGGTTCAGTCCGGGCGGCCCGCCGTCCCGCCCGCCGCCCGGTCCGCTGAAACGGAAGTCGTTACTCGTTACGGTTTACTGAACGTCCCTTGACGAACGGCGGTCCTTTTGGGAGCCTGCCAACCTCCCCTGCCAGTGTCGCTGCACGAGGAACTATTCTCAAGCGGAAGATCATTGTTGTCAGATGACGCCAATATTTTGCACAATGATACACGACAAAGGTAGCCGACACTTTGCCGATAACAATATTACTAACTCCATGCAGCAAGCGATCGAACACCGATCGAAGCGTTGTTTGCTACCGAGCGCTGCTAACGAGCGAGTACACGACTGGTTTCGCCCTGTGCCAGCCCGCGAGCCAAGCTATCGGGAGCGTCAACTGATTGTGGCTGCAAATTCCACGTACCCGGTAGCCCCCACCTCTCCCAGCTGCGCAGACTCGACGTTTTCTGGGAGGCGGCTGCGCGCGCCGGCGTCCTCCTCGAGTCGTGACCTTGACCTCCGCGTACCGCCCGTCCCGAGATGAAATTGTGGCTATGAACTGCGCAGCACAGTGGGTGGGTACTCGACCCTGGCCATGGAGTTGATCAGTGTGTCGGACGCGCCTGTGCCAACGTCGACCCTGTGGAGCCTCCGTCCGGTTGACTAGCTGACTGGTCAGGCGCTAAATAGCCGCTGGCACTGTCAGGCAAACGGGTTTGCGTGTCATGTTGCCGGCACGATAAGGAACAAATCGGTACTACTGTGGTTTATTTCTGGCCTCTGCCACACTGCGATATGCTGCTTCGAGACGGTCTAGCTAGCATCGGTGTGCGATTGGAGACCTTTGGTCGAAGGAATGTGCCCCCTGTAATGTTCTCAGACTTGGGTCGGCGGTCGCAGACACCTGAGAGACCTGAGGCGGACACCCAAGCCGGGCGGGTATTGTGCCGAGAGACTGTCAGCACTGTATGTAGCCGCGTCAAACCGGTTGGCCTGTCCCGAGGCGGACGTTACTGCTGCTGCGACCCTCACGCTCAGCGGCAGCCGGATCTGACGGGACTTCCCTGCACGGGGGGAGGGAGGGAGGGAGGGAGGGAGGTGGTTAGACGGGCTGATGTGTCCCGGGAAGGGGGGCGGGTGAAACCACCGGCCTTTGGCCGGTGGACGATGGTTTTTGACCAGGGTCCGGATCCATGCGTGTCCTGATCCTAATCCTGGTCCCTGTGATTCAGTGTTCTGCCACTGTGCGTCTTTCATTATCGATATTTGCCGCGGTGATAGTTATCGATATTAGCGGCATAAGCCAGTAACGATGACGTGCTGATGTGAGGACTGCCGGCACTATACACCGGCACTATATACTGTCACTATATACTGTCACTATAGACCGGCACTATACACCGGCACTATATACTGTCACTATAGACTGTCACTATATACTGTCACTATAGACCGGCACTATAGACCGGCACTATAGACTGTCACTATAGACTGTCACTCTATTGACTGCCACTATAGACTGTCACTATAGACTGTCACTATAGACCGGCACTATAGACCGGCACTATAGACTGTCACTATAGACTGTCACTATAGACTGTCACTATAGACCGGCACTATAGACCGGCACTATAGACTGTCACTATAGACTGTCACTATTGACTGTCACTATAGACTGTCACTATATAATGTCACTATAGACTGTCACTATAGACTGTCACTATAGACTGTCACTATAGACTGTCACTATAGACTGTCACTATTGACTGTCACTATAGACTGTCACTATAGACCGGCACTATAGACCGGCACTATAGACCGGCACTATAGACTGTCACTATAGACCGGCACTATAGACCGGCACTATAGACCGGCACTATAGACTGTCACTATAGACTGTCACTATAGACTGTTACTATAGACTGTCACTATAGACTGTCACTATAGACCGGCACTATAGACCGGCACTATAGACCGGCACTATAGACCGGCACTATAGACCGGCACTATAGACTGTCACTATAGACTGTCACTATAGACTGTCACTATAGACTGTCACTATATACCGGCACTATAGACTGTCACTATAGACCGGCACTATAGACTGTCACTATAGACTGTCACTATAGACTGTCACTATAGACTGTCACTATATACCGGCACTATAGACTGTCACTATAGACCGGCACTATAGACTGTCACTATTATACTGTCAATATAGGCCGGCACTATAGACCGGCACTATAGACTGTCACTATAGACTGTCACTATAGACTGTCACTATAGACCGGCACTATAGACTGTCACTATAGACTATCACTATAGACCGGCACTATAGACTGTCACTATATACCGGCACTATATACTGTCACTATAGACCGGCACTATAGACTGTCACTATAGACTGTCACTATTGACTGTCACTATAGACCGGCACTATAGACCGGCACTATAGACTGTCACTATAGACCGGCATTATAGACTGTCACTATAGACTGTCACTATAGACTGTCACTATAGACTGTCACTATAGGATGTCACTATAGACTGTCACTATAGACTGCCACTATAGACTGTCACTATAGACTGTCACTATTGACTGTCACTATAGACTGTCACTATAGACTGTCACTATAGACCGGCACAATAGACTGTCACTATAGACTGTCACTATATACCGGCACTATAGACTGTCACTATAGACTGTCACTATAGACCGGCACTGTAGACCGGCACTATAGACCGGCACTATAGACCGGCACTATAGACTGTCACTATAGACCGGCACTATAGACTGTCACTATATACTGTCACTATAGACTGTCACTATAGACCGGCACTATAGACTGTCACTATAGACTGTCACTATAGACTGTCACTATAGACTGTCACTATAGACTGTCACTATAGACTGTCACTATAGACTGGCACTATAGACTGGCACTATAGACTGTCACTATTATACTGTCACTATAGGCCGGCACTATAGACCGGCACTATAGACTGTCACTATAGACTGGCACTATAGACTGTCACTATTATACTGTCACTATAGACCGGCACTATAGACCGGCACTATAGACTGCCACTATAGACTGTCACTATAGACCAGCACTATAGACCGGCACTATAGACCGGCACTATATACCGGCACTATAGACTGTCACTATATACCGGCACTATATACTGTCACTATAGACCGGCACTATAGACTGTCACTATAGACTGTCACTATAGACCGGCACTATAGACCGGCACTATAGACCGGCACTATAGACTGTCACTATAGACCGGCACTCTAGACTGTCACTATAGACTGTCACTATAGACTGTCACTATAGACTGTCACTATAGACCGGCACTATATACTGTCACTATAGACTGTCACTATAGACCGGCACTATAGACTGTCACTATAGACCGGCACTATATACTGTCACTATAGACTGTCACTATAGGCTGTCACTAGACTGTCACTATAGACTGTCACTATAGACTGTCACTATTGACTGTCACTATAGACTGTCACTATAGACTGTCACTATAGACTGTCACTATAGACCGGCACTATAGACTGTCACTATAGACTGTCACTATAGACTGTCACTATATACCGGCACTATAGACTGTCACTATAGACTGTCACTATATACCGGCACTATAGAGCGGCACTATAGACCGGCACTATAGACTGTCACTATAGACCGGCACTATAGACTGTCACTATAGACCGGCACTATAGACTGTCACTATAGACTGTCACTATAGACTCACTAGTGACCGGCACTATAGACTGGCACTATAGACTGTCACTATAGACTGTCACTATAGACTGGCACTATAGACTGTCACTATAGACTGTCACTATAGACTATCATTATAGACTATCACTATATACTGTCACTATAGACCGGCACTATAGACTGTCACTATAGACCGGCACTATAGACCGGCACTTCGCCGTCGGCTCCAAGACTGTCTCCGATTTGTCCATTGTCTGATTGCCTGACAGGTGTATCTGATTATCGACACTCGGTGGGACAGGTTATCGATACTAAGTGGCTGTGGCTGTCGATTATTAGAGGACATCGTCAGGATGGACGGTGTTGGTGGCTGTGGTCATCTGATGTGCACTGCTTTTTTGGATTGATCAGATTGTCCCTGACGCGGTGACGCCTATTTCGCTCCCTTCATTGCTGGCAGAAATGAAGAATAAACGAAAATTTTATCGATAACGAAAACTTATGAATTGATCCGTTTTAAACTACCATTCATCTGGTTAACAACATCAATATCGACATCAAATCTAAAATATTAAAAGCCTTCGGACCAGCAATCTGGTAGCTTCGATAGATACCTCGTGCTTGCTGTTGATCACATAGCATGAATCAGTTTCCTTGGGTTTTTCCATCCATTTTTCATATCCGGGTTGTCCCTGATGCCTGTCTTGTCTGCCATCCTGGCCATTATTGGTGCAAATTGGACATCGACCAGGGACGCGAGCCGATCACTACCGGCATATGAGGACCTCATTCCGAACGTATTGTGCCGGGAATCCGTGTGGCTCCCCGGCCCCAGGATTCCGTAATCGGTTTCGGCATTCCGTAATCGGTTACGGCATTCCGTAATCGGTTTCGGCATTCCGTAATCGGTTTCGGCATTCCGTGATCGGTTTCGGCATTCCGTAATCGGTTTCGGCATTCCGTGTTCGGTTCCGGCTCTGGCTATAGCCCGGACTCCGATAATGAGTCATTGCTTTGTGTGAGGAAGACTCACACATTTTTTGTCAAGGATTTATTTTCCCACCAGCCTGCCATCAGAATCAGCTCGATGTCTCGAAGGCGAATTTCAGGTTCTCTGATGTCTCGAAGGCGAATTCCAGACGAGCACATATTAAACATAAGATGTTAATATTAGATAAGCATAGCGCACCGTCATTTAGCTTGATTGATTGTTCTCAAAAATGAGAATCCACGCCGGTTTAAATGTCAATTCGATGTTTGTTGTTCTTTTCGGCAAGAGCTCCGCCACGTTCCGAAAATGGGGGGGGGGGGCAGAGGTATTCTGAAGTCGATTCTTTCCATTCAATGCCCATAGGCGTAATGTTAAAAGTCCCAACAATGGGGGGGGGGGGGCACGTCCCCCCCCCCCCCCCCCCCCTGCTGCGGAGCCCCTGCTTTTCGGCGCACCACGAGCCTGAAAACCAGCAGCCTAAAGCGATGTTTCTGTGCTCGCTGGTGGCAGCTCCTCTCTAGCGGATCAGCTGACTCAGTTTCAAGGTGACACCAATCAGTTGGGATTGCCGCGCAGGAGCGGTCACAGGGACCGAGTCGAGGGCGGTCACAGGGACCGAGTCAAGGGCGGTCACAGGGACCGAGTCAAGGGCGGTCACAGGGACCGAGTCAAGGTCGGTCACAGGGACCGAGTCAAGGTCGGTCACAGGGACCGAGTCGAGGGCGGTCACAGGGACCGAGTCGAGGGCGGTCACAGGGACCGAGTCGAGGGCGGTCACAGGGACCGAGTCGAGGGCGATCACAGGGACCGAGTCGAGGGTGGTCACAGGGACCGAGTCGAGGGCGGTCACAGGGACCGAGTCAAGGTCGGTCACAGGGACCGAGTCGAGGGCGGTCACAGGGACCGAGTCGAGGGCGGTCACAGGGACCGAGTCGAGGGCGGTCACAGGGACCGAGTCGAGGGCGGTCACAGGGACCGAGTCAAGGGCGGTCACAGGGACCGAGTCAAGGGCGGTCACGGACCGAGTCAAGGGCGGTCACAGGGACCGAGTCCAGGGCGGTCACAGGGACCGAGTCGAGGGCGGTCACAGGGACCGAGTCAAGGGCTGTCACAGGGACCGAGTCAAGGGCGGTCACAGGGACCGAGTCAAGGGCGGTCACAGGGACCGAGTCAAGGGCGGTCACAGGGACCGAGTCAAGGGCGGTCACAGGGACCGAGTCAAGGTCGGTACACAAACATGCAGAGACTGTCGCCCGTAAACGTTTTCAGCTAAAGTGATCTATTGCTGCTACTGCTATCGCTATTCGCTACTGTCACTACTGTCACTACTGTCGCCACTGTCACTACTGATTATGATGCTGCCACTGCTATCGCTATTCGCTAATGTCGCTACTGTCACTACTGTCACTACTGTCACTACTGTCACTACTGTCACTACTGATTATGATTATGCTTCTGTATTTGCTTGTGTCTGCTTATGCTTTTACTTGTGTTTCTTCTGCTGCTTATGGTAATGCTGACGCCTTTATTTATGTTTCTGCGTGTGCTTCTGCTTACCCTTGTACCTAACGGTTACTGCTTCTGCTGCTGCTTCTGCTGCTGCTGCTAGAGGCGTGGCTACTCTGCTGCTACTGCTTACACTGCCGCTGCTACCTCTGTTGGCGCTGCGTAATTTATTTTCCCTTCACCTGGCCGTGACTAAGCTGTTACCATCTAGTTGCGGCTGCCACCGCGGCTGCTCGGTGTGACCTGAATCCTTTGCACTGCGGCTTCGTACCCCCAAACGCCGCAGTCTGCAGCATACAATCAGCGGACAGCCCTGGTCCGACCGCCGCACCATTCAGGGCTGCAAGGGGGTCATTGTGGTCGGCATTGACGGCTGGATGGTGCAGGGTCGCCAGACATGGGGCATCAGACACAGACGATTTACTGCCGTGGAAGTATGGCCGGGGATGGGACGGGCCTGCCGGGGCCTGCTGTGGGTCTGCTGCAGACACAGACGATTTACTGCGGTCAAAGTACGGGCCGGGGATGGGACGGGCCTGCCGGGGCCTGCCGGGCCTGCCGGGCCTGCCGGGCCTGCCGGGCCTGCCGGGGCCTGCTGTGGGTCTTCTGTAGACACAGACGATTTACTGCGGTCAAAGTACGGGCCGGGGATGGGACGGGCCTGCCGGGGCCTGCCGGGGCCTGCCGGGGCCTGCCGGGGCCTGTCGGGGCCTGCCGGGGCCTGCTGTGGGCCTGCCGGGGCCTGTTGTGGGCTTGCTGCTGTAGTTATCACTCGTGGGGTGTGGTCTGGAGGCCAGGAGAAAGGGAGGAAGCGGAGACGAGGACCGCCATGCCTGGGGCCGTAGCCAGGCTCAAGTCGGCTTCAAAGGTCCGCCGGCGGATGTGGCGCGTTTGCCGTTTCTGACGTCGGTATGACGTGTGTTCTGACGTCTTATGCAGCCAGGACTGAGCTGATCACTCCAAACGTGGTCGATGTTAACGACGGTTTTTGTATCAATTCCGCTTGGTTGTCTTCTGTATTCCCTGTCGCTTGTTTAGTCGTAACGGTTACATACCCGACTGAAAATTGAAATACTTCAAATAATCAAATAATCGTTTCAAGCTCATTTCTATTGATCCCTAATTTGCACTTAGCCGGATTTCGATTCACGGTGTTGAAAGTGTCCAATCTTACGGCTTCCGGTTGGAGCATAATGCGGCCTGCATTAACCGCCTGGCGCCTGCACTGCACAATGACGGCATTAACCGCCTGGCGCCTGCACTGCACAATGACGGCATTAACCGCCTGGCGCCTGCACTGCACAATGACGGCATTAACCGCCTGGCGCCTGCACTGCACAATGACGGCATTAACCGCCTGGCGCCTGCACTGCACAATGACGGCATAATTTACCCGTCCATAATGCGGCCTGCATTAACCGCCTGGCGCCTGCACTGCACAATGACGGCATTAACCGCCTGGCGCCTGCACTGCACAATGACGGCATTAACCGCCTGGCGCCTGCACTGCACAATGACGGCATTAACCGCCTGGCGCCTGCACTGCACAATGACGGCATTAACCGCCTGGCGCCTGCACTGCACAATGACGGCATTAACCGCCTGGCGCCTGCACTGCACAATGACTGCATTAACCGCCTGGCGCCTGCACTGCACAATGACGGCATTAACCGCCTGGCGCCTGCACTGCACAATGACGGCATTAACCGCCTGGCGCCTGCACTGCACAATGACGGCATTAACCGCCTGGCGCCTGCACTGCACAATGACGGCATTAACCGCCTGGCGCCTGCACTGCACAATGACGGCATTAACCGCCTGGCGCCTGCACTGCACAATGACGGCATAATTTACGCGTCGTTGCTGCGGTACCCGTTATGACCGGTTTCAACCCGAGTGAGATCCACCTTAGTGCACATAATGACGATAATGAAGAAGTTACATCGTTAAATAGATGTGAATATACTGTTACGTCCATAGAATTAGGTTAATGGTGTATGCATATTGCCTTGCTCTTCACGTAGTAGGAGCGTAAGTGTGTGTGTAAATGTTGATGGTTTGATTATGGTTAGTGATGGGATAGTGATGGAACATTGTGGTACTCACTGGCGGCCGCAGACGGCTGATAAACGGGGGGGGGGGCAACCAATGACCAATGACCAATTTTTTCCCCTTTTTGGGGAGGGGGCAAATCCAGTGAGACGTATTTCCAAAAAATTGTTGAGGGGGGGCCGTTACGGACGTTACGGACGTGACGACCCGTTAGCGGGCCGTCAGCCGTCAGCGAGATGTTGTTGACCGGGGGAGGGGTCGAGTCGCATTGGCGTACACAAGGGGGGGGGGGGGTCAAACGGGGCAATTGACCCCCCCCCCCCCCCCTGAAGGTCTGTATGTGCCCCCTTGAGTCAACCAAATGAATATTTTTTCAGAGAAAAATGGTGAAAATAT
>JAXIVJ010018354.1:0-23466 GCA_036785665.1 Chirona hameri | reverse complement strand
TATCGTCTATGCTTGGTTCTCTAATATTTCTTGCATTTTTGTATAAATATCTTCAAAAATTAATTTTGTGAAAATTCTTCCGACAAAAATATTTTTGTTTTATATTTGGAGTGTCATAAAACAAAAATTATAAAATCCGAGATAGCCAGTTGGAAGATAATGTAATTTACTTCTTTTGGCGTGTTGTATTGGCAAGGTGCATCAAAACTCAAGTTTCCACAATTTTTCAAACATTTATCGTTTTTCCACCCAAAATGGCATGACATGACGTTATTAAAACGTAATTTTCTCCCAAACCACTATATCAATTTCACTGCAATTTTGTTCGAAGACGTATAATTGATGTAGGATAAGGTACTGAAAGTTTCATGTTGATATATATCATAGTTTTCGAGTTATTGAGAACATCCGGGAGGGGGGGGGGGGCAGATTTTGCTCCCCAGCGGGGCGCGGGTTAAATGGTCCATTCCAGCATCTCAAATTACTTTGGGTTGGGTGTGAGCCCTATAACATAATTTGTGATTATTACTGCCCGTTGGAACGATATCAATGGACTGTGGAAGAAAGAAAAACCAGAGTAAGTGTGACTGTTCGTGGACAAGACAGGTGAAATAAAATAAGTTATCTCAACCTGCCCCCTCCCCCCCCCCAGTTAAATTGCATTAGACGAGTCCCTGACTCATCACAAGTGGGTACCTGATCTCCATTAAGCTCGACCAAGCAACACAAATATACTATTCTTTAATAGGACCACAGTTGCCAGCAACATCCAAAAGCTTCTGAAAGTTTGTGGGAAAATGAATGAATGCAAGCCATGAATGGTTCGATATATGTTTCTTGATCGTGTCCACATGTTCATACGTACCAATTTCACATATTTTGGGGGTCAGGCCATTGACCTAGGTCAGGTGATGCGAACCTACTTTTCAAAAGTCATGCATCATTTCTTCTGGCCAATAGCAATTTTGTTATTAAAACATTTAGGTAAGATGCGAGGGTAACTGTAAATGAGGAATCCTGTTAAAATACAACCATCTGCGGCTAATTTGCCGAGTTTGACTAATAAGCCTCCCGTCGCCAAGATCAGTTACCGCTAACAACCTTTGCATTAGAGCCCTTCATGGGACACTTTTCAGCCCCCATCCCGTTCCGGCCCATTCAGCCCGGCCCAAACCCGTTCCAATCCGAATTCATAATTGATGGGGCTCCCATTCCCACCCATTTCAGCATATTTGACTTTTCGTGGTGCTAAAAAAATCATATGGTCTGTCCAAACCCGTTCCAACCCGTTGCATTTCCCAAAATTCCCACCCATTTTCATTCCGTTCATGGGTTCCATGGGGATTGCCATTCCATGAAGGGCTCTACTTTGCATGGCCGATGGCGTGCTGGCAGCAGCCTATCTCGAGAACCGCCAGCGGGCTGTAATTTTATCACTTAAATAAACACACTGTAAAAGGCAAAAGAAAACTAAAACAAACAACCAAACAGGCATAGTGTCAGCCTCTAGAAATCACGAGCTTTCCGATGGTGTTTTTCATCCCAGCCCGCGAGCTGAGTTACAGGGAAGTTCGACAAACCTCCCAGTCTGTCATCGGCAGAGACCGCCCCTAGGAGTCACGTTTTTCCTTCAGAGAAAGTGCACCTCCACCCGCGCATCAAACCCACTGTTTGTGCAGTCTGGGCCTCGTCAGCTTAATCCCGGGACAATACGCGCCCTAATAAACACATTCAGCTTACCTCCGCGAAGCAAAGACTTATCACTGCCTATCGACATGTAATCAGCGGCGTAAAAAGTCGTGGTCGCAGTGCGCCTTCTGGTGCGGTGGTTGTCCAGTCACACACAAAACCGGCCATTTGGGACGGGGGATTGTCATCACGCCGCATACTGCCGGTCACAGTATATACGGTGGCCGACAGTCTATACAGTGGCCGACAGTATATACTGTGGCCGACAGTCTATACAGTGGCCGACAGTATATACAGTGGCCGACAGTATATACGGTGACCGACAGTATATACGGTGACCGACAGTATATACGGTGGCCGACAGTATATACGGTGGCCGACAGTATATACGGTGACCGACAGTATATACGGTGACCGACAGTATATACGGTGGCCGACAGTATATACGGTGGCCGACAGTATATACGGTGGCCGACAGTATATACGGTGGCCGACAGTATATACGGTGGCCGACAGTATATACGGTGGCCGACAGTATATACGGTGGCCGACAGTATATACGGTGGCCGACAGTATATACGGTGGCCGACAGTATATACGGTGGCCGACAGTGCCACCCACGACCGACGGAAATGCACTGGGCAGCGGAGAGAGGCTTGCGGAGAGAGGCGAGCGGAGAGAGGAGGAGAGAGGCGAGCGGAGAGAGGCGAGCGGAGAGAGGCGGAGAGAGGCGGAGAGAGGCGAGCGATATTCTGATCGGGTGAACAAGTATACTATGAAACAATCTCGATCCAGTGTGAGTAAGTACTTGTCATGGACATAGAGACAGACTGAAACATATCTTCAGCTGGGGGGCGATTCTGCGGCAAAAGGCTGGGAACCATGCTCGTGATACAACACAGAAGCAGATTAGATTTGGGAACGGCGGCGCGCTGTCTGGACAAATACAAAATCTCGGGCTAGTGCCAACAGAACACGGGCTGGCTGACCTACTGATACTGCTGATATCAGCGAACATGCGCTGACCGGCTGATGCAGCTGGCTGACATCAGCAGCCCCGGAAACGGTGCTGGTCAGCTGAGAATGGTGCCAATGTCAGCCACCTGCACACCACTGCCAGGAGCGGCGATTTCGCAGAATGGCACAGAAACATGTTGATGCCGATCCAAATACACGTGATGACGGTGAGATAATACAATAATTCACCTCTGCTTGACACCGCTAATGTAGCCAGTTTCACAATTGGAAATATGTTCAGACCACATCGCGGCTCTCTAATGCAACTGGCCATTAGAGCATGGCAATTCTTCTAAAAGTTTGTTTTTCCAATTCTGTCTCAAGATTCCATCGAACAGAATGGAGCTGGTCAGCAGTCCAAGGTGCGGCGAATGTTGCGAGCCAATACACCACAACACGCTATCACGTTCTGGCGTTCCGTCTGTCGACACCGACACCGCCTACCGTGACTCCGTGACCCGTGAACCCGTGAACGACCCCGTGACCCGTGCAGAGACCGACGAATCACCGCTCACGGGCTGCGCTGCACGGCCACCCTGCTCTGCGTGCCACAGCATGTCTCTCCGCCACGGACAGGGACAGTCACCAGACGTCGTAGGGGACAACTCAGAGGAGTCTGTGACGGGACAACTCAGAGGAGTCCGTGACGGGGCGACTCAGTGGAGTCCGTGACGGGCCGACTCAGTGGAGTCCGTGACGGAGCGACTCAGTGGAGTCCGTGAGGGGGCGACTCAGAGGAGTCCGTGACGGGGCGACTCAGAGGAGCCCGTGACGGGACGACTCAGAGGAGTCCGTGACGGGGCGACTCAGTGGAGTCCGTGACGGGGCGACTCAGAGGAGTCCGTGACGGGGCGACTCAGAGGAGTCCGTGACGGGCGACTCAGAGGAGTCCGTGACGGGACGACTCAGTGGAGTCCGTGAGTGGAGTCCGTGACGGGGCGACTCAGTGGAGTCCGTGACGGGGCGACCCAGTGGAGCCCATGGCGCACTGAACTCTGAACGGGGACGACCCGGCGGCCCCCGGGACGGCCTTGAACCGGAAGACGGCATACCACGCTGATAATAACCGCTCGTCCGGGCCGTCCGTGTGCTCCACTGCCCCACCCCACCCCGCCCCGCCCGCCGCGCCCTGCTTCGTGTCGCCTGAAACCAGGAATGCGTCGTCTGCGTCCGAGATATGTTTTATATACCCAGACAGAAAAAGCAATGACCTTGACATTGAAGAGATATTAAGCAGACGTAGTCCAGACATGACTGAACCCTCTGCCATATATAATTGTTGAATCACGACAAGTCACAGAATATGAAATAAATTTAAAGCGATCACCAAAAAAGTTATGCGGTAGCTAAAGTGGGTTTATATAACCAAAGTAGTTCAAGGGACAGTGCACTTGTCCTGAGAGTTCTTGACCTTGATAAGTCTGTCTGAAGCCGTCAGCTTGTGATATTCGCCATTAACTGGATTGTCTACCATCCGGGGCAGCCACTGTGGTTAAGATTAAGTCGATATTGGAAGTGCAATGTGTATCGTTTGTATCGGGCTACTATAAAGTTGTCATATTCTGACAGTTGCCTAGACAAGAACGCTCAGACAGTGAAGCCTGGCTTCGACTAGCAGCTTGTGTTTATGTCGCAACTCATTCCTGAGAGAATTGGAGAGTAAAGACCGACAAGTTTCTGTTGACAGCTCCGCGAACTCATCAGCTCAAGTGCGGCAAACTCTTGCGTTAGCACATTTCGTGGATGAGGTGGAAGGTGGAAGGCTGGTTAGATGTAGTTGTCACTTGTTTATTTTGAAATCAAGTAGAAAAACAACGTACACAAAAGGAAAAAATAGGATCGGTGCAAAAGTCCAAAAGACTTAAATCACGGCACCTCTCCTAACACAAACATGGGACAAATGACACGACCGCCGGAATCAAGTGCAATAAGAGGTTAATCGGTCGCAGCGCCAGCCGCCGCCACCGCCGCTTCATCCCTTCTATTACGTAGTTCTGGAAGAGCCCCGCGAGCACCCGACCGTCGTCGCTGTGAATGTTGTGTCCATGCATCAGTGGGTGTGTAGAATGTCTGTTTTTGGTAGTCGGTTGAAATCCGGACCTAATAATTGTGATAACTGCCGAAGAAGCTTGGTCCTCAAATCTTAGGCAGTCCTGTCTCGGTCTGGGTATGACTAGGGTCAGGGTATCGGTCATACCTGCCATCTGCCCCGGTCAGACCCGCCATCTGTCCCGGTCAGACCCGCCATCTGTCCCGGCCAGACCCACCATCTGTCCCGGTCAGACCCGCCATCTGTCCCGGTCAGACCCGCCATCTGTCCCGGTCAGACCCGCCATCTGTCCCGGTCAGACCCGCCATCTGTCCCGGTCAGACCCGCCATCTGTCCCGGTCAGACCCGCCATCTGTCCCGGTCAGACCCGCCATCTGTCCCGGTCAGACCCGCCATCTGCCCGGTCAGACCCGCCATCTGTCCCGGTCAGACCCGCCATCTGTCCCGGTCAGATTCGCCATCTCAGACCCGCCATCTGTCTCGGTCAGACCCGCCGTCTGCCCCGGTCAGACCCGCCATCTGTCCCGGTCAGACCCGCCATCTGTCCCGGTCAGATTCGCCATCTCAGACCCGCCATCTGTCTCGGTCAGACCCGCCGTCTGCCCCGGTCAGACCCGCCATCTGTCCCGGTCAGACCCGCCATCTGTCCCGGTCAGATTCGCCATCTCAGACCCGCCATCTGTCTCGGTCAGACCCGCCGTCTGCCCCGGTCAGACCCGCCATCTGTCCCGGTCAGACCCGCCATCTGTCCCGGTCAGATTCGCCATCTCAGACCCGCCATCTGTCTCGGTCAGACCCGCCGTCTGCCCCGGTCAGACCCGCCATCTGCCCCGGTCAGACCCGCCATCTGCCCCGGTCAGACCCGCCATCTGTCCCGGTCAGACCCGCCATCTGTCCCGGTCAGATTCGCCATCTGTCCCGGCCAGACCCACCATCTGTCCCGGCCAGACCCACCATCTGTCCCGGTCAGACCCGCCATCTGTCCCGGTCAGATTCGCCATCTGTCCCGGTCAGATTCGCCATCTCAGACCCGCCATCTGTCTCGGTCAGACCCGCCGTCTGGCCCGGTCAGACCTGCCATCTGCCCCGGTCAGACCCGCCATCTGTCCCGGTCAGACCCGCCATCTGTCCCGGTCAGATTCGCCATCTCAGACCCGCCATCTGTCTCGGTCAGACCCGCCGTCTGTTCCGGTCAAACCCGCCATCTCAGACCCACCATCTGTCCCGGTCAGACCCACCATCTGTCCCGGTCAGACCCGCCATCTGTCCCGGTCAGACCCACCATCTGTCCCGGTCAGACCCGCCATCTGTCCCGGTCAGATTCGCCATCTGTCCCGGTCAGACCCGCCATCTGCCCCGGTCAGACCCGCCATCTGTCCCGGTCAGACCCGCCGTCTGTCCCGGTCAGATTCGCCATCTCAGACCCGCCATCTGTCTCGGTCAGACCCGCCGTCTGTTCCGGTCAAACCCGCCATCTCAGACCCACCATCTGTCCCGGTCAGACCCACCATCTGTCCCGGTCAGACCCGCCATCTGTCCCGGTCAGACCCACCATCTGTCCCGGTCAGACCCGCCATCTGTCCCGGTCAGACCCACCATCTGTCCCGGTCAGACCCGCCATCTGTCCCGGTCAGACCCGCCATCTGTCCCGGTCAGACCCGCCATCTCAGACCCGCCATCTGTCCCGGCCAGACCCACCATCTGTCCCGGTCAGACCCGCCATCTGTCCCGGTCAGACCCGCCATCTGTCCCGGTCAGACCCGCCATCTGTCCCGGTCAGACCCGCCATCTGTCCCGGTCAGACTCGCCATCTGTCCCGGTCAGACCCGCCGTCTGGCCCGGTCAGACCTGCCATCTGCCCGGTCAGACCCGCCATCTGTCCCGGTCAGACCCGCCATCTGTCCCGGTCAGATTCGCCATCTCAGACCCGCCATCTGTCCCGGTCAGACCCGCCGTCTGTTCCGGTCAGACCCGCCATCTCAGACCCACCATCTGTCCCGGTCAGACCCACCATCTGTCCCGGTCAGACCCGCCATCTGTCCCGGTCAGACCCACCATCTGTCCCGGTCAGACCCGCCATCTGTCCCGGTCAGATTCGCCATCTGTCCCGGTCAGACCCGCCATCTGCCCCGGTCAGACCCGCCATCTGTCCCGGTCAGACCCGCCGTCTGTCCCGGTCAGATTCGCCATCTCAGACCCGCCATCTGTCTCGGTCAGACCCGCCGTCTGTTCCGGTCAAACCCGCCATCTCAGACCCACCATCTGTCCCGGTCAGACCCACCATCTGTCCCGGTCAGACCCGCCATCTGTCCCGGTCAGACCCACCATCTGTCCCGGTCAGACCCGCCATCTGTCCCGGTCAGACCCACCATCTGTCCCGGTCAGACCCGCCATCTGTCCCGGTCAGACCCGCCATCTGTCCCGGTCAGACCCGCCATCTCAGACCCGCCATCTGTCCCGGCCAGACCCACCATCTGTCCCGGTCAGACCCGCCATCTGTCCCGGTCAGACCCGCCATCTGTCCCGGTCAGACCCGCCATCTGTCCCGGTCAGACCCGCCATCTGTCCCGGTCAGACTCGCCATCTGTCCCGGTCAGACCCGCCGTCTGGCCCGGTCAGACCTGCCATCTGCCCGGTCAGACCCGCCATCTGTCCCGGTCAGACCCGCCATCTGTCCCGGTCAGATTCGCCATCTCAGACCCGCCATCTGTCCCGGTCAGACCCGCCGTCTGTTCCGGTCAGACCCGCCATCTCAGACCCACCATCTGTCCCGGTCAGACCCACCATCTGTCCCGGTCAGACCCGCCATCTGTCCCGGTCAGACCCACCATCTGTCCCGGTCAGACCCGCCATCTGTCCCGGTCAGACCCGCCATCTGTCCCGGTCAGATCCGCCATCTGTCCCGGTCAGACCCGCCATCTCAGACCCGCCATCTGTCCCGGCCAGACCCACCATCTATCCCGGTCAGACCCGCCATCTGTCCCGGTCAGACCCGCCATCTGTCCCGGTCAGACCTGCCATCTGTCCCGGTCAGACCCGCCATCTGTCCCGGTCAGACTCGCCATCTGTCCCGGTCAGACCCGCCGTCTGGCCCGGTCAGACCTGCCGTCTGTCCCGGTCAGACCCGCCGTCTGTCCCGGTCAGACCCGCCATCTGTCCCGGTCAGACCCGTCATCTGTCCCGGTCAGGCCCGTCATCTGTCCCAGTCAGACCCGTCATCTGTCCCGGTCAGACCCGCCGTCTGTCCCAGTCAGACCCGCCAGCTGTCCCGGTCAGACCCGCTGTCTGTCCCGGTCAAACCCGCTATCTGCCCCGGTCAGACCCGTCATCTGTCCCGGTCAGACCCGCCATCTGTCCCGGTCAGACCCGTCATCTGTCCCGGTCAGACCCGCCGTCTGTCCCAGTCAGACCCGCCATCTGTCACGGTCAGACCCGCTGTCTGTCCCGGTCAGACCCGCTATCTGCCCCGGTCAGACCCGCCGTCTGGCCCGGTCAGACCCGCCATCTCAGACCCGCCATCTGTCCCGGCCAGACCCGCCTTCTGTTCCGGTCAGACCCGCCATCTGTCCCGGTCAGACCCGCCGTCTGTCCCGATCAGACCCGCTATCTGTCCCGGTCAGACCCGCCATCTGTCCCAGTCAGACCCGCCATCTGTCCCGGTCAGACCCGTCATCTGTCCCGGTCAGACCCGTCATCTGTCCCGGTCAGACCCGCCGTCTGTCCCAGTCAGACCCGCCATCTGTCCCGGTCAGACCCGTCATCTGTCCCGGTCAGACCCGTCATCTGTCCCGGTCAGATCCGCCATCTCAGACTCGCCATCTGTCCCGGTCAGACCCGCCGTCTGTCCCGGTCAGACCCGCCGTCTGTCCCGGTCAGACCCGCCATCTGTGCCGGTCAGACCCACCATCTGTCCCGGTCAGACCCGCCATCTGTCCCGGTCAGACCCGCCGTCTGCCCCGGTCAGACCCGCCATCTGTCCCAGTCAGACCCGCCATATGTCCCGGTCAGACCTGCCGTCTGTCCCGGTCAGACCCACCATCTGTCCCGGTCAGACAGACGGCGGTCTGTCCCGGTCAGACCCGCCATCTGTCCCGGTCAGACCCGCCATCTGCCCCGGTCAGACTCGCCATCTGTCCCGGTCAGACCCGCCATCTGTCCCGGTCAGACCGGCCATCTGTCCCGGTCAGACCCGCCATCTGTCCCGGTCAGACCCGCCATCTGTCCCGGTCAGACCCGTCATCTGTCCCGGTCAGGCCCGTCATCTGTACCAGTCAGACCCGTCATCTGTCCCGGTCAGACCCGCCGTCTGTCCCAGTCAGACCCGCCAGCTGTCCCGGTCAGACCCGCTGTCTGTCCCGGTCAGACCCGCTATCTGCCCCGGTCAGACCCGTCATCTGTCCCAGTCAGACCCGCCATCTGTCCCGGTCAGACCCGTCATCTGTCCCGGTCAGACCCGCCGTCTGTCCCAGTCAGACTCGCCATCTGTCACGGTCAGACCCGCTGTCTGTCCCGGTCAGACCCGCTATCTGCCCCGGTCAGACCCGCCGTCTGGCCCGGTCAGACCCGCCATCTCAGACCCGCCATCTGTCCCGGCCAGACCCGCCATCTGTCCCGGTCAGACCCGCCATCGGTCCCGGTCAGACCTGCCGTCTGTCCCGGTCAGACCCGCCGTCTGTCCCGGTCAGACCCGCCATCTGTCCCGGTCAGACCCGCCATCTGTCCCAGTCAGACCCGCCATCTGTCCCGGTCAGACCCGTCATCTGTCCCGGTCAGACCCGTCATCTGTCCCGGTCAGACCCGCCGTCTGTCCCAGTCAGACCCGCCATCTGTCCCGGTCGGACCCGTCATCCGTCCCGGTCAGACCCGTCATCTGTCCCGGTCAGATCCGCCATCTCAGACTCGCCATCTGTCCCGGTCAGACCCGCCGTCTGTCCCGGTCAGACCCGCCGTCTGTCCCGGTCAGACCCGCCATCTGTGCCGGTCAGACCCACCATCTGTCCCGGTCAGACCCGCCATCTGTCCCGGTCAGACCCGCCGTCTGTCCCGGTCAGACCCGCCATCTGTTCCGGTCAGACCCGCCATCTGTCCCAGTCAGACCCGCCATCTGTCCCGGTCAGACCCTTCAACTGTCCCGGTCACACCCGTCATCTGTCCCGGTCAGACCCGCCGTCTGTCCCGGTCAGACCCGCCATCTGTCCCGGTCACACTCGCCATCTGTCCCGGTCAGACCCGCCATCTGTGCCGGTCAGACCCGCCATCTGTCCCGGTCAGACCTGCCGTCTGTCCCGGTCAGACCCGCCATCTCAGACCCGCCATCTGTCCCGGTCAGACCCGCCGTCTGTCCCGGTCAGACCCGCCATCTGTCCCGGTCAGACCCGCCATCTGCGCCGGTCAGACTCGCCATCTGTCCCGGTCAGACCCGCCATCTGCCCCGGTCAGACCCGCCGTCTGTCCCGGTCAGACCCGCCATCTGTCCCGGTCAGACCCGCCTTCTGCCCCGGTCAGACTCGCCATCTGTCCCGGTCAGACCCGCCATCTGCCCCGGTCAGACCCGCCGTCTGTCCCGGTCAGACTCGCCATCTCAGACCCGCCATCTGTCCCGGTCAGACCCGCCGTCTGTCCCGGTCAGACCCGCCATCTGTCCCGGTCAGACCCGCCGTCTGTCCCGGTCAGACCCGCCATCTGTCCCGGTCAGACCCGCCATCTGCCCCGGTCAGACTCGCCATCTGTCCCGGTCAGACCCGCCATCTGCCCCGGTCAGACCCGCCGTCTGTCCCGGTCAGACCCGCCTTCTGTCCCGGTCAGACCCGCCATCTGCCCCGGTCAGACTCGCCATCTGTCCCGGTCAGACCCGCCATCTCCCCGGTCAGACCCGCCGTCTGTCCCGGTCAGACCCGCCGTCTGTCCCGGTCAGACCCGCCATCTTCCCCGGTCAGACTCGCCATCTGTCCCGGTCAGACCCGCCATCTGTCCCGGCCGACACCCCGTCCTGTCACCCCGACAGCTGCGTTACCGGTCGGGGCACCTGTCCGACTCGGTACCGATAACGCCTCTCCCCTGACCTCCTGCCCCCCCCCCCCCCCATGCCCCTCCCCGGTCCCGATAGCGTCTGAGGTCACCACCGCGTCGTATGTGCTGGCGAAGCCGGGGCAGGTTCCAGACTGGTGGCGGCGCAAAATCCGATCCGCCGGTGCCAGCTGGAGGTGGCGGGAGGCGGGGCTCGGCCGTCGCGTCATGCCGGTCCGAGGCGGAGCCGGAGGGAGGGGGGGGGACGACAGCTCAGCTTTCCGGTGATTCAGCCGAGCTGAGAGAGCTGCGCAGCTCCGATCATCCCAGTTAGGAGGTGTCGGAGACAGGTCGGTATCTGGTACCGGGGCACAGGGCAGGACGGAGGTAGGAGGCCCTAAGGAGTGTGTGTGTGTGTGGGGGGGGGGGGGGGCAGGGCACAGACCTATCGCGGGGCAGTGCAGTGGTATGTACCGGGTCCAGAAGAGCCTACCACCAGGACATACCGAGACCTTTCCTAACGGAACTAATTCCTGTGCTGTTTCGGCTAAATTCGCAAATACATTCACTACAAATGGTGTCTAAGTTCGAGAAACTTACGTGCAAACATTTCGGGTAGTTATTAAAGGAAATAGTTCACCTTCAGCATGGGTTTTGAACTGAAATAGCAGTTTTGTAGCCCGTGTTGAGAAATCCTTATCTGGAACTTTTATTGGCTGAAAAGACTCTCCAGCCGAAGATATTTGACTTTTTGGCGAAGGAATACGGCGCATATATGATGTACCGTACCGTCTGAAAGTGCCAGCACTGCCATGGAGCATGCGCAGACCAATAATGCACACCATAACATTAATAATGTACGACCTTCTGTCCTGAATTGGCGCGATGTAGGACCATTTTTGAAAATAAAAAAAGAAACTGTATGAAAAATATAATAAAATCGTGTTCTGAAAAATGTCCCGAAGGTGAACTATTTCCTTTAAAGGGAATAGTACACCTTGTGAAAAGTACGTGGAATGATGGAAAAAGAGTGTCCTGATTACGGTTCTGGCATTCGTTTTTGCGAGAAAAAAAGTACCAATTTGTCATAATTGGAAAAATATTGATATTAATACATATGACGTCACAATAATATTGCGTCACCAAAACGAGTTGTGACGTCATACCGGCAAAAGCCTATCCTTGAATCAGAATATGTAAGCAACACTAACAGTCTCGTTCGCTGGGTCACGACTCGCGAGTATATTGGTCGCGATTGAAAATGTGTGAATGTTTACACTATGGCCTTGTATGAGTAGAGTTGGATTGGCTTTGCGTGAACACATACCCAAAATGTTCAAGTGCATAAATAAATATGATATACCTACCCACAATTGTGTTTGTGTGTTCATCGGTATGTGGTGGATATAAATACATATTTCAGCTACCGGTACTAGCCATCCATCAAAAGGTGTGCCTTTTCAAGACGAGTGTGGACATTATTTTCAATTGGAAACGCAATGAAAATTGACAAATTTATAGCTAATAATATTTCGAGCTAAGCGACACCTCAACGTAAACAATAAAACTGTCAAAATTGAATCAATATATTGCATCAACACCGATCAGCCACCAATCAACAAATCCGTCTTATCAATAAGCATCTATTGGTAATTTTCCATTGGAAAGCGGTTCACAATTGACGAAGGTAATTACTTAAAACTGTAACCACATGCAGAATGTACCCCTAATGTATCGCAGTTACAGGTGCATGTGCTTCTATTGCGGAGAATATTGCAGCTACCGGTACTAGCCACCCATCACAAGGTGTGCCTTTTCAAGACGAGTGTCGGTATTATTTTCAATTGGAAATCCAATGAAAATTGACAAAGTTATGGCCAATAATATGTATAGCTCATGAACACACGATGCGTTTCGGTGGCAGTCGGTCCAAATAGCGAAAGAAAACGTTGTTCTATTACCCTGGCGAAAACGAAGTGCGGTAGGAATACCAATGACGTATGCGAAACGTCGCAAGATTTGTCCCTTTAAGATATCACCAAATATACCCAACGGTTTTTGCGTTGAAACTCGGCAGCTAGGTCGTTTTGGAAGGAAAAATTCAGATTTGGAGATTTCTCAGTACTCCCGACAATGGCTATATCAGTTAAAAACTAATGTTAAATGTGTACTATTCCCTTTAAGCGCTGTCAACGAACAATTTAACAAGTAGGCCTCCCTAGAGTTAAAGTTACTGCCTCCCTAGAGTTTCGGTGTTGCGAAGGAGAATCAAGCAAAGTACTTTCGAAGGCATCATTCAACACAAGGCAACACAAGGCAACACAAGGCAACACAAGGCAAGGAATGGAGAAGCTTGTGTGGAAAGTACCCAACCAACCGACGAAAGACGGAGCCAGCAGGCAGCAAACGTATGTACTATTGAATCTAGAAGGCAGGGTTCTAAGAGGCCGGTGATTTTATCGAGTTTACCGATATATATATATGATGCCATAAGCTAAGCTTGAGCAATGGCAAACTAAATGCATCATGTATAGGTAGTACAATCAAGTTATACGATAAATCACAGCAGCAATCTTCTGACAAGCACAAGAAGATGCCTGTTGTAGGCGTCAAATGCGATTGACTGAGATTTTCCGAATATTCTGTGAAATGTGGCATACGTTTGGTTTCTGGAAGAAGTTGAATATTTTTCGAGATCAACGATAATTCCGAGGATCACGTTCGGTATCTACAAATTGGATGATTTTGTCTGATAATTATAGGTCTTGGGTCAGGGGCGTAGCTTCTCCAGGAAAGTGTGTGTGGGGGGGGGGGGCTGAGCTGGGAAAAATCGCTTACAGTACAATAAAAATCCACACAAAAAAAAAACACAGATTTCTCCCCGGATTTGACCCATTTCCTCGTCCAAGTTGGAGGAGCTGAAGCCAAGTTGGGGGGGGGGGGGGCTGACGCCCCCTCAACTGAATAGGTTCCTACACCCCTATCTTGGGCGGTCAATCTTGGATAATGTCCAAAGCAGATCACCTGGATATTATCTTCGTCGTAGTCACCTGTGTCGCGGCCGGCGGCCATTAGTTGCCGGCGGCCACCGGCGGCCATTAGTTGCCTTTTATGACTTGAGATGGAGGCCGATTCTGCGAATGGTGTGTTCCCAATGGAAATCATTGCGTTATCATGATCGACTTACGGTAATTTTACGCTTGATTTACGATAAATGCGCAATCTGAAGGCAGCACACACTCCGTATTATATCCTGCAAGATGCCGAAGGCACTATACGTAGCAAATATCCAAAGGAGAATTATCGCTGACCGGGTAGGCACCGAACGTGCGGACAAATAATACTAGATTAATTAATAATAATAGATAATTGTATCTATAAAAATCGCCCCAACGGAAAATATCCAAAGGAGACGTTATGCAGATACCGAACGTACCAAAGATCGACGTCCACCAAATGTCAAACGTTGCACGAGATGATCTCCCTGTGTTTATCGAATTGTATGCCTATAGGATTATCGGGGCATTGTATGTAGGTATGCTTGTGGCATGCCAAAGCACGACATGCAGCAAATATATTCACCTTGGATCAAACGCTACACTATTGTCATGTTCACGATGCGCATCGCAATCATTGCTGACTGAACGCGATTAACTATACAATATTCAGAAGACATGACGCTGAACTGCCTGCGCTTTTGTTGCCACATGTTGAGATTGAGAGCGGGTACGGAGGTTGGTATGTGCTGAGAAGCGGTACGGCAGCCGGTGTATGTGCTGAGAAACGGTACGGCAGCCGGTGTATGTGCTGAGAAGCGGACACCGTGACCGGTGCAGCCGATGTATGCGTTGAAAAGCGGTACGGCAGCCGATGTATGTGCTGAGAAGCGGACACCGTGACCGGTGCTTGGGTACTCACGGGCGCAGATGCCCTCTGTTGCCTGGCCGATCAGCTGACCAAGCTTGGGCGGCTGGCGACGGCACTCCAGGCCTTCCGAGCAGCGCCCCAGCAGCTCGAAGTTACCTCCGCAGCGCTCGCCCTCAGCTTGGCCGCACACCATACAGCAGTTGCAGCTGTCCGGGACCGGGCTACTGTCTGCTGGACAGCTGACCGGCCGGCATGCGTTTTCGTCACAGGTGCAAAGGGAGGCCGTCGCCGGCGGTGCGCAGCCGCCCAGCAGCAGCAGCAGCAGCAGCAGCGCACACGGACCGAACATCGCGGACGAACGAGCACGCTGGGACGGTGCGCGGTACGGCGGCGGCGTAGGCACGACCTCACTAGCGGAGCGGACGCCGCGCAATGAGGGGCAGCCCGCCGGCCGCCCGGGCCGCGCCGGGCGGGAGCTAACCCGGGTGTGGGATTAGTTTGCGCGCTCGCCGCCAGGTGTGAAAGATAGGCGGCTACCCACTGCCACTTTCCGGAGCTAAGACAGTGAATGATGACGGCTTGGTAAATGATGGTGTGAGCGAGGCGATTAGTGGTCGCACATCAAATCAAAACAATTGGCGTTCCAATGTCAAGCTGGGTCATTGTCTTAGTGACACGATTTGGCAATCCGGACCCGGGTTAGGGAAGACCAACGTTAGTTGGAACTATTGGTAAGTTGGGAGATGGCAGATTACAACAACAACAAAAACGAAGAAATTTCACTCAAATAGCTGTTGGACGTGCCCATAGACACTGTCTACTCTCCCACCGATACTTATCGCCCATCGAGGCAGGTGAAATTCTTCATCACCAAAAGGCAGGGGTGGAACTTTATATCCCTTTGGGAGCCCCCCCCCCCCCATGCTGAGCTGAGCCCCCAATGGTGCTCCGGGCCCCCTAATGTTTCAAAAATGTATGCCCCTCCACAATTTCAAGGACTACCCGTACACATTGTTCTGTTTTGAATTTTGCGTATTTCATGACATCAAGATGTGATTCTATCTTAGGAGTATTCCATTGTAGAAATATACGAGCATTGTGATTCCATATACGACTGCTTTTTCGATTATGATATCATGATAAGTTGGTAGCAAGGATTGTCTTCTGCTAACAAGTCTGTAGATACAAGGTTCAATCGTTCAAATTAGCGAATAGCGGAAGACGAAAGATGAGCATGCACAATTATCCATCTGTATCGGGGTGCACTATTTAAATGGTGTTCCATGGAATTTGTTGTAAATGTATTATTTGCCTGGAATAGGCCTCATAGTTAATGCCTGGAATAGGCCTCATGGTATTGCAATATCCTAAATATCCAACATCCGTGCTAAAATAATACGTTTGATACGGAGGAACATCGAGGGGATCGAGCCATCAAAGGGCATCGTATCGAGCCATCGTGGCCAGGGGGTCTAAGCCATGTCCCCTCCAGGAGGTTAACCGTCAACCGAGGTCGGCATGAGGGGGTCCTTCATTGATTGAACTGACGGGCCCTCGGTCAGCCTGAGCGGGCCTCGTTGGGACTGGAGGGGCCCTCGGTCAGCCTGAGCGGGCCTCGTTGGGCCTGGAGGAAGCTCGGTCAGCCTGAGCGGGCCTCGTTGGGCCTGGAGGGGAGCTCGGTCAGCCTGAGCGGGCCTCGTTGGGCCTGGAGGGGAGCTCGGTCGGCCTGAGCGGGCCTCGTTGGGCCTGGAGGAGAGCTCGGTCGGCCTGAGCGGGCCTCGTTGGGCCTGGAGGGGAGCTCGGTCGGCCTGAGCGGGCCTCGTTGGGCCTGGAGGAGAGCTCGGTCGGCCTGAGCGGGCCTCGTTGGGCCTGGAGGGGAGCTCGGTCAGCCTGAGACTCCGTCGGAGGGGAGCTCGGTCGGCCTGAGACTCCGTCGACTCCGTCGACTTGAGGGAGTCCTTCGTCCGCCTAAGGAGATCCCAGTTGGCCCGAGGAGCCATTGTTCGGCCTGAAGGTTCCCCGGCCGGTCTGAGGGGGCATCAGTCGGCCTGAGGGGCCTCAGTCGGTTTGCGGGGGTCGACCTGAGGGGCCCTCGGTCGGCCTGGAGGGTAACTCTGTCGGTCTGAGGGGGCCCTCAGCCAGCTTGAGTGAACCTCGGCCGGGTTGAGTCGATCTGACGGGGGTCCAGTCGGCCTGAGGAGCTCTTCTTTTGCTTGATGGACCCTTTGTCGGCCTGAGGGGCCTCGGTCGGCCAGAGCGGCCCTCGGTCGACTTTAGGGGCCCTCGATCAGCTTGAGGGAACCTTGGCTTGAGGGGGGCCTTGGTAGGCCTAAGGGGCTCTTTGTCGGCCTGAGGGGGCCTCGGTCGGCCTGGAGGGTAACTCCGTCGGTCTGAGAGGGCCTTCGGTCGGCTTGAGTGAACCTCGGTCGGTTTAAGGGCCCTTATTTTGCATGAGGGGTCCTATGTTTGGCCTCAGGGCCAATCGGTCGGCTTGAAGAGGTATTATATGCCTGTGAGAGGTTCGTTTGCCAGTTTAAAAGGACCCTCAATCGTCCAGGGGGCGGGGAGTGCTTTTCCGGCCTAGGAGAGCCCTATATCCCTAAGAGCTCCCCTTCCCCCTTCGCTTCTTTGAGCGGATCATCGGTCGACCATAGATGTCCGGTCTGAGAGGGCCTTACACTTCTCTAAGAGGGCCATTGTCAGACCTAAGAGGGCTCTGTGCCAGTCTGAAAGAGCTCTCAGTCATTCTGGAGAGCCCTTAGCCAGGCTGAGAGAGCCATGTCGGTCGGAAGCAGACTTGCTGACTCGGAGTCGGAATCGAGTCTATTGAAGTAGGTCATTGTTGCCGGAGTCGGAGTAGGTTAAATTTTGCCCGACATCGGCTGGCATGTGAGGATTATGTAGTCACGTTGTGTGTTGAGAGTAGGAAATCTCTCTCGAATCAGTACGGCCTCTAGGATCTGAAGTCTTTTGCGCCTCCTCTCGTGTTGAAGAACTTCGAGGTTTTCAGCCAGATCCTTCCTAGTGATCTGGCGCTGGTGCTTGCTCTTGGTGTGTTCGCACGGTGGGTGGTCATGTAGGTGCATAGTCATTCGCCGAGAGAGGGTAGTGGTCGTATGACCGATGTAGTCGACCGGCTTGTCACGAAGCTTGCAATCTTCGTCAGGGCATATCCAGCGGTAGACTACGTTGGTCTTTTGTAGCATGGTGTTCTTATGTGTGTTATTTCTCAGGATCAAATTCGCTGTTCTTCTGTTCTTGTAGTATATCCTAAGCTCTATTTTGCCATCAGTTTTGGGGGTCACGTTCTTGTTGATGATTTCCCTCAAAATCCTCTCATCTTCCTTATAGGCAGTTGTCATGGTGTTTTTGTAGAATAACGTTATTTTCTGGGTTTCTTTGTTCTTCTCGCCTGGCTTGGACCTGATGTAGTTCTCAAGAGCTGTTTTGATCTCGGTATCTATTTCACTGTTCGTATAGTTGTTATTTACCAGCATTTGCTTGATGTAGTTCAGCTCCAGATGCACGCTTTCCCAGCTACTACAGGTCTTCAATGCCCGGCACACGTAAGCCCGAATGACCCCGCGCCGGTACCGCTGGGGACACTCACTGAGGGCATTCAGGCCCGGCGCACGTATATATATATACGTGCGCCGGGCATTGAAGACCTGTAGTAGCTGGGAAAGCGTGCATCTGGAGCTGAACCACATCAAGCAAATGCTGGTAAATAACAACTATACGAACAGTGAAATAGATACCGAGATCAAAACAGCTCTTGAGAACTACATCAGGTCCAAGCCAGGCGAGAAGAACAAAGAAACCCAGAAAATAACGTTATTCTACAAAAACACCATGACAACTGCCTATAAGGAAGATGAGAGGATTTTGAGGGAAATCATCAACAAGAACGTGACCCCCAAAACTGATGGCAAAATAGAGCTTAGGATATACTACAAGAACAGAAGAACAGCGAATTTGATCCTGAGAAATAACGCACATAAGAACACCATGCTACAAAAGACCAACGTAGTCTACCGCTGGATATGCCCTGACGAAGATTGCAAGCTTCGTGACAAGCCGGTCGACTACATCGGTCATACGACCACTACCCTCTCTCGGCGAATGACTATGCACCTACATGACCACCCACCGTGCGAACACACCAAGAACAAGCACCAGCGCCAGATCACTAGGAAGGATCTGGTCGAAAACCTCGAAGTTCTTCAATACGAGAGGAGGCGCAAAAAACTTCAGATCCTAGAGGCCGTACTGATTCGAGAGAGATTTCCTACTCTCAACACACAACGTGACTATCTATGCATTTTCACCCTGTGCAGCACCGCTTATGGTGCAGGCTAGTGCTGAGTCAGTGACATTTGCGGACATCGGCGCAATGATGGGTTCCACTTGGTGAAAGAAACGTGCAATGTGATATAAAAACTATAGCGATTTGATTCAAAAGTCGCAACTCGCAATTTCATTAATCCTGTATTTTGTAATATGTCTATGTAATTTAGCTATGTTTGCCTGTGTTCATTTTACTTGATAACGATTTAGGAAATAAATCGAAACCGGTCGTAATGAAAATGAACTTAATTTATCCATGACTAGAATAGGCGATTTCATCGCAAACACAAACGATGATACGAAAAGTATTGTGCGTAATCTCGAGAAGCTTCAGAAGAAGTTAATCAATGCGCATAACTCTGTTGTGTTCCATCAAACTTGTATATTAAACGGATTATTGCCAAACTTCACTGATATATATATATATATATATATATATATATATATATATATATATATATATATATATATATATATATATATATATATATAGTATATATATATATACATACATACATACATACATACATACATACATACATACATACATACATACATACATACATACATGCATGCATGCATGCATGCATGCATGCATGCATGCATGCATGCATGCATGCATACATACATACATACATACATACATACATACATACATACATGCATGCATGCATGCATGCATGCATGCATGCATGCATGCATGCATGCATGCATGCATGCATACATACATACATACATACATACATACATACATACATACATACATACATACATACATACATACATACATACATACATACATACATACATACATACATACATACATACATACATACATACATACATACATACATACATACATACATACATACATACATACATACATACATACATACACACACACACACACACACACACACACACACACACACACACACACACACACACACACACACACACACACACACACACACACACACACACACACACACACACACACACACACACACACACACACACACACACACACACACACACACACACACACACACACACACACACACACACACACACACACACACACACACACACACACACACACACACACACACACACACACACACACACCACACACACACACACACACACACACACACACACACACACACACACACACACACACACACACACACACACACACACACACACACACACACACACACACACACACACACACACACACACACACACACACACACACACACACACACACACACACACACACACACACACACACACACACACACACACACACACACACACACACACACACACACACACACACACACACACACACACACACACACACACACACACACACACACACACACACACACACACACACACACACACACACACACACACACACACACACACACACACACACACACACACACACACACACACACACACACACACACACACACACACACACACACACACACACACACACACACACACACACACACACACACACACACACACACACACACACACACACACACACACACACACACACACACACACACACACACACACACACACACACACACACACACACACACACACACACACACACACACACACACACACACACACACACACACACACACACACACACACACACACACACACACACACACACACACACACACACACACACACACACACACACACACACACACACACACACACACACACACACACACACACACACACACACACACACACACACACACACACACACACACACACACACACACACACACACACACACACACACACACACACACACACACACACACACACACACACACACACACACACACACACACACACACACACACACACACACACACACACACACACACACACACACACACACACACACACACACACACACACACACACACACACACACACACACACACACACACACACACACACACACACACACACACACACACACACACACACACACACACACACACACACACACACACACACACACACACACACACACACACACACACACACACACACACACACACACACACACACACACACACACACACACACACACACACACACACACACACACACACACACACACACACACACACACACACACACACACACACACACACACACACACACACACACACACACACACACACACACACACACACACACACACACACACACACACACACACATACACACACACACACACACACACACACACACACATACTACATACAACATACATACACATACATACATACATACATACATACATACATACATACATACATACATACATAACATACATACATACATACATACATACATACATACATACATACATACATACATACATACATACATACATACATACATACATACATACATACATACATACATACATACATACATACATACATACATACATACATACATACATACATACATACATACATACATACATACATACATACATACATACATACATACATACATACATACATACATACATACATACATACATACATACATACATACATACATACATACATACATACATACATACATACATACATACATACATACATACATACATACATACATACATACATACATACATACATACATACATACATACATACATACATACATACATACATACATACATACATACATTCATACATACATACATACATACATACATACATACATACATACATACATACATACATACATACATACATACATACATACATACATACATACATACATACATACATACATACATACATACATACATACATACATACATACATACATACATACATACATACATACATACATACATACATACATACATACATACATACATACATACATACATACATACATACATACATACATACATACATACATACATACATACATACATACATACATACATACATACATACATACATACATACATACATACATACATACATACATACATACATACATACATACATACATACATACATACATACATACATACATACATACATACATACATACATACATACATACATACATACATACATACATACATACATACATACATACATACATACATACATACATACATACATACATACATACATACATACATACATACATACATACATACATACATACATACATACATACATACATACATACATACATACATACATACATACATACATACATACATACATACATACATACATACATACATACATACATACATACATACATACATACATACATACATACATACATACATACATACATACATACATACATACATACATACATACATACATACATACATACATACATACATACATACATACATACATACATACATACATACATACATACATACATACATACATACATACATACATACATACATACATACATACATACATACATACATACATACATACATACATACATACATACATACATACATACATACATACATACATACATACATACATACATACATACATACATACATACATACATACATACATACATACATACATACATACATACATACATACATACATACATACATACATACATACATACATACATACATACATACATACATACATACATACATACATACATACATACATACATACATACATACATACATACATACATACATACATACATACATACATACATACATACATACATACATACATACATACATACATACATACATACATACATACATACATACATACATACATACATACATACATACATACATACATACATACATACATACATACATACATACATACATACATACATACATACATACAATACATACATACATACATACATACATACATACATACATACATACATACATACATACATACATACATACATACATACATACATACATACATACATACATACATACATACATACATACATACATACATACATACATACATACATACATACATACATACATACATACATACATACATACATACATACATACATACATACATACATACATACATACATACATACATACATACATACATACATACATACATACATACATACATACATACATACATACATACATACATACATACATACATACATACATACATACATACATACATACATACATACATACATACATACATACATACATACATACATACATACATACATACATACATACATACATACATACATACATACATACATACATACATACATACATACATACATACATACATACATACATACATACATACATACATACATACATACATACATACATACATACATACATACATACATACATACATACATACATACATACATACATACATACATACATA
>JAXIVJ010018353.1:0-23467 GCA_036785665.1 Chirona hameri | reverse complement strand
GTGATGGAGAAGCAGTGGAGATGTGAGATGGAGATGGTAGATGGAGATGGAGATGGAGATGGAGATGGAGATGGAGGATGGAGATGGAGATGGATGATGGAGATGGAGATGGAGATGGAGATGGAGATGGAGATGGAGATGGAGATGGAGATGGAGATGGAGATGGAGATGGAAGAGATGGAGATGGAGATGGAGATGAGGAGATGGAGATGGAGATGAGTGGAGATGGAGCGGAGATGGAGATGAGATGGAGGACTGGAGATGGAGACTGGAGATGGAGATGGAGTGGAGATGGAGAGGATGATGGAGATGGAGATGGAGATGAGGGAGATGGAGATGGAGATGGAGATGAGATGGAGATGGAGATGGAGATGGAGATGAGATGGAGATGGAGATGGAGATGGAGATGGAGATGGAGATGGAGATGGAGATGGAGATGGAGATGGAGATGGAGATGGAGATGGAGATGGAGATGGAGATGGAGATGGAGATGGAGATGGAGATGGAGATGGAGATGGAGATGGGAGATGGAGATGGAGATGGAGATGGAGATGGAGATGGAGATGGAGATGGAGATGGAGATGGAGATGGAGATGGAGATGAGATGGAGATGGAGATGGGAGTATGGAGATGGAGATGGAGATGGAGATGGAGATGGAGATGGAGATGGAGATGGAGATGGAGATGGAGATGGAGATGGAGATGGAGAGGGAGATTGGAGATGGAGATGGAGATGGAGATGGAGATGGAGATGGAGATGGAGATGGAGATGGAGAGATGGAGATGGAGATGGAGATGGAGATGGAGATGGAGATGGAATGGAGATGGAGATGGAGATGGAGATGGAGATGGAGATGGAGATGGAGATGGAGAGATGGAGAGTGAGATGGAGATGGGATGGAGATGGAGATGGACGATGGAGATGGAGATGGAGATGGAGATGGAGATGGAGATGGAGATGGGAGATGAGATGGAGATGGAGATGGAGATGGAGATGGAGATGGGAGGATGGAGATGGAGATGGAGATGGAGATGGAGATGGAGATGGAGATGGAGATGGAGATGGAGATGGAGATGGAGATGGAGATGGAGATGGAGATGAGATGGAGATGGAGATGGAGATGGAGACTGGAGATGGAGATGGAGATGGAGATGGAGATGGAGATGGAGAGTGGAGATGGAGATGGAGATGGAGATGGGAGATGGAGATGGAGATGGAGATGGAGATGGAGATGGAGATGGAGATGGAGATGGAGATGGAGATGGAGATGGAGATGGAGATGGAGATGGATGGAGATGGAGATGGAGATGGAGATGGAGATGGAGATGGAGATGGAGATGGAGATGGAGATGGAGATGGAGATGGAGAGATGGAGATGGAGATGGAGATGGAGATGGAGATGGAGATGGAGATGGAGATGGAGATGGAGATGGAGATGGAGATGGAGATGGAGATGGAGATGGGAGATGGAGATGGAGATGAGATGGAGATGGAGATGGAGATGGAGATGGAGATGGAGATGGAGATGGAGGAGATGGAGATGGAGATGGAGATGGAGATGGAGATGGAGATGGAGATGGAGATGGAGATGGAGATGGAGATGGAGATGGAGATGAGATGGAGATGGAGATGGAGATGGAGATGGAGATGGAGATGGAGATGGAGATGGAGATGGAGATGGAGATGGAGATGGAGATGGAGATAGAGATAGAGATAGAGATAGAGATAGAGATAGAGATAGAGATAGAGATATAGATATAGATATAGATATAGATATAGATATAGATAAAGATATAGATATAGATATAGATATAGATATAGATATATATATATATATATATATATATATATATATACTATATATATATATATATATATATATATATATATTACATACATACATACATACATACATACATACATACATACATACATACATACATACATACATACATACATACATACATACATACATATATATATATATATATATATATATATATATATATATATATATATATATATATATATATATATATATATATATATATATATATATATATATATATATATATATATATATATATATATATATATATATATATATATATATATATATATATATATATATATATAAATATATATATATATATATATATATATATATATATATATATATATATATATATATATATATATATATATATATATATATATATATATATATATATATATATATATATATATATATATATATATATATATATATATATATATATATATATATATATATATATATATATATATATATATATATATATATATATATATATATATATATATATATATATATATATATATATATATATATATATATATATATATATATATATATATATATATATATATATATATATATATATATATATATATATATATATATATATATATATATATATATATATATATATATATATATATATATATATATATATATATATATATATATATATATATATATATATATATATATATATATATCACGGCACCGAATACAGCAAGGTCAATGTCATCACTCCTTCCCTGATTTGAATAAATGTACCTTCATTTGTTTTATTTACATTTATTTTATTCATTTTTATCACCAATAGGATCAGCCAAATAACACCCAAAGTCAACTTTTAAAAAACGTAACTTTTTACAGCACATACAAAGTTATAAAGCACAAAGACAAAAGAAGTCCTGGCGCCAAAATGACCATTTTTCATCTCAACAAAGCAAAAAAGTAATAAGTATTTGCCTCATCAACTTCTTTGGAAAAGCTCCACCTATGGCCATGGCTGCCAGTTTTGATCAAGATCTTCTCGATTGATCAAGATCAAGTCAAGGTCGGTTTTGTTAATACCTTTTATTTTGTGAAATGAGAACAATTGAATACTTCAAAACGAGAAGAACACAGATTTAAAAATACATATTGCATATGGGGTTGTGATTATCCAAATCGCGCTCAAATTGCACTGCCCCTCCCACTTCTGTCCCGTCCACTCGGCAGAGGTTGCGCGTCTCCCCGCTCCGTATGGGCGCTCTCGGCGTGCCTGCCGGGGTGTTCCCGGACCCCCGCTGCTGCGTGTTAGTGTTCGCTGTCGTCTCTGTTTGTTTGGGCCTGTCTCCTGTGAGGGCTAATCGCCTCTGACTTCCGCTGCACCGCCCCAGTAAAGTGCCGCAGGCGGTGCAGCTAAGAACGCCACGGACACGAGGAAGGCTGCGGGATCAGATGGCGGGGGACGGAGGAGCGGCGAAATTAGACAGCGGTAGAACCGGAAGAGCGGGGAGATTAGGGAACATTAGCGGCAGTCACCGGCTCGGAGCGGCTTTACGGAGTTCCGACGGAAGCGGACGGGGCGGGGTGGGAGATTGGGATTACATAATAGTTAAGACATCAGAGAGCAGATCGAAAACGTAGCGTCCCTGCAGGGAATCAGCTGATCGGGTGCATGGTTGAAGATGGTTATCTGTTCTTTTATCATAGTATTCCATTGGAATAAACCGATGCAAGTGTAGGGTAGAAAATGTGTTTACTTAGGTACAATAAAATAGAAAAGTACAAAATACTGCCAATATAGACTGGGTTAGAACATAAGGAAAGCAAAGCTTGAGGATAAGACGCTGGGCGCTGGGCTGGGCTCATCAACTTTTGGTCACGGTTTTGAGCCCACAGAAGTGATCTGGTGTGGTCCTACGAACACATGTGTTTGTTTGCCATTCGGACAAGAAAGACACAGAAGTGATCTGGTGTGGTCCTACGAACACATGTGTTTGTTTGCCATTCGGACAAGAAAGACACATAAGTGATCTGGTGTGGTCCTACGAACATATGTGTTTGTTTGCCATTCGGGCAAGAGAGAACATGTTAGGGGGACCAGCATGTCAATAGGCGGCCGTGTGCTCTGTGCGGCGCGTAAATTATCTTCCTCTGACCATGTTAGATCGGGTCGCATTGGACGACCCGATCTCGGCCAATGGGGCACACCAGAGGCCATAGTTCGGAGGTGCCCATCTCGTTAGGACCATTATCCTATGTCTTTCCAACATAGGATAGAGTTTGAATGATTGGCCAAGCCCAGCAGTCATATCTGAGCTTCTTGAAACTGAAAGGTCGTCAAACCGACCCTTCTTGAAACTGTCTCGTGCTAACCTTTCTTCGTCCCATCCAGACACTTCAAACTCCACGTGGATCGGCGTTTGCCCGGTGACACTTGTTCCGGTGGCGCCACGTGCCGCCAACAGAGTACTGGCCAGAGGTGAAACACTTAATGAGAGCTGAACAGGCCTGTTATGAGGCCGCCTCACGCCCCCGGCCTTCAGTACTGAGCGGCAGGCTACCTCCGCACCAGGGCGCCTTCAAACCAGTGCTGAACGTTGGCTAGTAATGTATGTCGTGTTAAATTATCTCCTCGTCAAGGAGCCTATATCCCATTATGGAAATCTTGCCGTGCCATTGTTCGGCGTGGCCTGTACTAAAGTGTGCAACGCCGCTACGCTGGCGTCAAACACTAATCAGGCTAAACAAAAACAAAAAATCAGCTGCAGCTTGGTTTAGGTTTACCACAAACTAAATCAGCTTTACCATCGCTTGTCAGAGGCTCAGAGAGACATATCATGGTATTAGTGTACAGCAGTGTTCGTCACGGGCCCACTAACCCCCAGCCCCGGCCCGGCCCGGGCCCATGAACAACAAGCCCAGGCCCGGTCAAATTCATAATATTGAGGTCCAGGCCCGGTCCGGCCCGTTCACATTAAGCATATAATTATTTTCACAAAATTTGCAATAATTATCTTACCATATTTACTTGTATACTATAAATGTGGAACAATGAACCAACTATGCGTCCCCCCCCCCAAAAAAAAACCGCAGTCACAGCAACAGCGAGTTGCTGTGGAAGTGAACTGCTGGTTGAAATATTGTTAAGCTCTGACCTGAGCTTGCGCGCCTTACTTCAACATTCT
Organism: Chirona hameri; assembly: GCA_036785665.1. NCBI lineage: Eukaryota > Metazoa > Arthropoda > Thecostraca > Balanomorpha > Balanidae > Chirona > Chirona hameri. Next base: position 18,459 of record JAXIVJ010018353.1, on the reverse strand, counting down.
CAGCCCAGGCCCATCCAGAGCCCAGTTATTTCCTTAAAGGGAATGTTTCACCTTTCTGAAAGTTGTCAAATATACCCTGGTTGTAGTCGAAAATATGAAGTGAGTGCTGCTGAAAACGATGGTGATATTTGTTCTCTCGAAAAGTCCCTTAACTTTATACAAATTAAGGTTTTAAATTTGGGATCATGACGTCATAATTGAGCTATAGACCGCCGCTGATTGGCTGACAAAATGGCTGTCAGCCAATCAGCGGCGGCACTAGCCTAGACCCCATTTTGCAAATGGGAAATTGAATTGCTTAAAAACGGCTAAGTGTTGGGGAAAATGACCTTAGTATTTTCGACATATCAATAACGGCCACAGATAATGGCTATCTTAGTTCAAAACCGATACAAAGGTGAAATATTCCCTTTTAAGTTGAGGCCCGGCCCAGGCCCGGCCCATGGCCCATAGGGCAGTCCAGCCCGTGGCGAACTCTGGTGCACAGGGTGTCGGCCAAAAATGATGAGCGGTTAGTAGGCAGCTTCAACTTCCTGCCACGACTGGCAGACAAATTACATTTTATCCGAAAATCTGGTGTTGAGGCATCTTTCTGTGTTGGGCGATCACGTGACCTCATTAGACGACCCGATATCGGCCGATGAGGCACAGCACTCAGCAGAGGTCATTACTTCGGAGGTGCCCGTCTCGTTTGGACCACATGCCACCATGGTTGAATGAGCAAAAGGCATCAACGCGTTACCGCGCTGTTGGGTTTGTCAGAGGCTTGCAAACCCAGACTCGGGTCGCCTGTGCATTGCACATCCAGGTCGCGATAATTAGACGCTGGATAACCCGCGACGTCGCGATAATTAGACGCTGGATAACCCGCGATCGCCAAGGATAATCGCTGCAGAAAACCGCGCGGGTCAAGGCGGGCAGTCAGCCATGTCTCAGGTAGCCAAGACCGTCATGGCCATATCGATCGCAAAAGGACACCACTCAACGAGATAACAGGCCCAAAACGTGACAGCGCAGCATCAGCCGACCTTGAAGTCGACCGTCGACCACTAGTTGAACGCTTTACGGTAGCTTCCGACTGAAGCCAATCAAGCTGCGGTTGAAACCAAGGATGACCAGGTAGCAGAAAAGCAGGACACTGGAGTAGCCCAAACCAACAACGATTGGTCCACCCAGGACTGGAAAAGTGTGCCAACTTCAGGGACGAATCTTTCATCCGCCCAATAGTAAAAACCAGGGCAATAGAACAGGTAAAAACAACCGGGTTTGGGCACACAACAGCGATGAGGTACCGATCATCGAGACGTTCCAGCAGCCCCTGCACTCCCTCGTCTGGGGCATGATGAGCTAAGAGGCCTATTTGGCCAGCCCAGCATATCGTGTCTCGCAGCCATCCAGTGACTGCTGACTATATGTCCAAGAGATGCCGGACAAGACCAGAATCTCGGCGATGCGGGGCAGAAAGGTCCGCCAACCGAGCTCAAACTCCTGCCGGACATGTCCAGAGCGATGTTTTCCAGCAGCAGGACGGTACTCCAGTTCATCACGTCCAGAAGACCCAGGACTGATGCCGTACCCACTCTCCGGATTTTTGGGAAAAGGGGTGTAACCAGGCAACAGCCCCATGGCCAGTCACTGATTGAAAAATGTGTGGGAAATCGTCAGAGACGACCTCATCAAGATGACTCCTGCTACCTCAAAACAGACCCTGGTACAGAACATACAAATGGCAGGGTGTCAAATCAAAGCAGACCCACTCGACAACCTGATTAGCGGGATGCCGGACCGCATGTTGGAATGATGATCGGGATGCCGGGCCGCAAGTTGGAATGATGATCGGGATGCCGGACCGCAAGTTGGAATGATGATCGGGATGCCGGACCGCAAGTTGGAATGATGATCGGGATGCCGGGCCGCAAGTTGAATGATGAGCGGGATGCCGGACCGCAAGTTGGAATGATGAGCGGGATGCCGGACCGCAAGTTGGAATGATGATCGGGATGCCGGGCCGCAAGTTGGAATGATGATCGGGATGCCGGACCGCAAGTTGGAATGATGATCGGGATGCCGGACCGCATGTTGGAATCTTTCCCAGTTACTTGGGAATACGTTGGAAAAAGATCATGAACCGCCGTTAGATTGTTTTTTGTTATTGAACAGGAGACAACCGCACATCAAATTTGGGACACCTTGTAGATTGACGAATCTCGCTACAGGACGATAATTCCATAAGATAATGATTTATCTTAACTTGTAAAGATTAAACTTGCTGACGAAGATATCTAAGATACATATCGAAAGCTACGAACGACCCAACTTTGTATCCAGATTAATAACGTAATTATATATTTTTTATGATTAGTGTTTTAGGTCGCTCCCTCAACATTTGGTAATGGAGGAAAACCGACCAGTACAAGTAAGGAGGTTACAAATGATTGCAGAACACAATGGTTTGCTGACAGAACTTTACTGAGACGAGGGCCTGTTTGTATCAACAATATTACCAGAAAGGCGATTGGCCTGAACGTGATGGGATATATTTTATTGGTCTGACTTCAATGTAGCGACAAACTCGAAATAATACAGACAAATTACGGCACATATAAAATCAAGGGGACACCAAAGGTTATGTATAACCTTCTAGGTTATGTAAGGTTATGTATAACCTTCTAGACTGGCTGAGTATACTTCGATTACACATATTTGATTATTCGATTCGATTCCCTGCCTGAATGGACGAGTCATTGAATGGACGAGTCATGAATGGACGAGTCATGAATGGACGAGTCATGAATGGACGAGTCATGAATGGACGAGTCATGAATGGACGAGTCATGAATGGACGAGTCATGCTCTACATTTTTCGTTTTCGCACATTGACATCGATTACCGAACTTCTTAACAACACCGAAGGGTTAAAAATAAAATGTTACTCCAGTATTAAATAATGCGAGAATGTTGTTCGTCACACATCGAACATGCGAACTATTCACATTTCGACACAATACTGCTAGCGATGCAGAAGATTGTGAAAATAATTCAGAAATTAATGTACCATTTTAACGACATAGTTTTATAGCATAAGGTGTCACACGATGTTGTTATACTTGTACTATCAGCAACATATTTTCAGATTAAATATAATATTCCTGGAATAAAGGAACGTTACAAATTATACACCTACTAATTTTCGCTAGCTACTGCGTGCTGTTGCAAGTGAATTAAAGACAATTTAGAACAGTTATTCGGTTTTCTTCAGCTCAGCTGGTGTCTAATGAAATAAGGTTGGGCCGTAAGGTTGGGTGCAGGGAAGGTTGAGCTGTAAGGTTGGGTGCAGAGAAGGTTGGGTACAGGGAAGGTTGGGCCGTAAGGTTGGGTACAGGGAAGGTTGGGCCGTATTGGGTCCAGGGAAGGTTGGGCCGTAAGGTTGGGCCGTATTGGGTCCAGGGAAGGTTGGGTGCAGAGAAGGTTGAGCCGTGTTGGGTGCAGGGAAGGTTGGGCCGTAAGGTTGGGTACAGAGAAGGTTGGGTGCAGGGAAGGTTGGGCCGTATTGGGTACAGGGAAGGTTGGGCCGTATTGGGTGCAGGGAAGGTTGGGCCGTATTGGGTGCAGGGAAGGTTGGGCCGTATTGGGTGCAGGGAAGGTTGGGCCGTATTGGGTCCAGGGAAGGTTGGGTGCAGGGAAGGTTGGGTGCAGAGAAGGTTGAGCCGTGTTGGGTGCAGGGAAGGTTGGGCCGTAAGGTTGGGTACAGAGAAGGTTGGGTGCAGGGAAGGTTGGGTCGTAAGGTTGGGTACAGGGAAGGTTGGGCCGTATTGGGTACAGGGAAGGTTGGGCCGTATTGGGTGCAGGGAAGGTTGGGCCGTATTGGGTGCAGGGAAGGTTGGGCCGTATTGGGTGCAGGGAAGGTTGGGCCGTATTGGGTGCAGGGAAGGTTGGGCCGTATTGGGTGCAGGGAAGGTTGGCCCGTATTGGGTGCAGGGAAGGTTGGGCCGTATTGGGTGCAGGGAAGGTTGGGCCGTATTGGGTGCAGGGAAGGTTGGGCCGTATTGGGTGCAGGGAAGGTTGGGCCGTATTGGGTGCAGGGAATGTTGGGCCGTATTGGGTGCAGGGAAGGTTGGGCCGTATTGGGTGCAGGGAAGGTTGGGCCGTATTGGGTGCAGGGAAGGTTGGGCCGTATTGGGTGCAGGTAAACCTGTCTCTCACACAGGCAGCATAGGATACATTAGATATGAAACCAAATTATCACTATGCCAAGACAAGTAGATTTGCATGATTCTACAAGTATAGCTTGGGGTTATTGAAACTGCGATTTTGTTTACTAAACCTAAATTAAATTTCGAAGTAAGTGAGAAACATAACAAATCAAGGTCCTGGTAATTACAAATAGTGTGTATCAACATGACATTCATTAAATATTCAACAAGCGTATCATTGGCATATTCAGCCAGATCTGCTTTACAGGTCCGGCTGCTGAAACTTGCCGTTGTTTACCGCTGGCCGCCGGGCCCGGGCATCAGACAGCTGTTTGTTCCCTGACGTCTGTTCTTCTCTGTTTTAACAACACGTGGCGTTGATTAGATAAATTCCGCGAATTGTTGCTTTGTTGGCGCCGTTCGGGCCGGCACTTGTTTCCGGAGAAGAGATCGCAAGTTGGCTCATCTACGTCAGACGGCTGAAAACGCGTTATCAAGTTATGTTAAAGTGTTTAGATAAGTAAAACACGGTTTTAGAGTTAGTGATAACGGCAGGAAGATGACGCTCTCAGCTAATGGACCGGACCGGACCTTCAGGATCTGTGTGGCCAGATCAGATAATGGACCGGACCGGACCTTCAGGATCTGTGTGGCCAGATCAGATAATGGACCGGACCGGACCTTCAGGATCTGTGTGGCCAGATCAGATAATGGACCGGACCGGACCTTCAGGATCCGTGTTGTCAGATCAGATAATACACTATAATCTATGTACTTGCAGGTTGTTTGGTGAATATTTTCCACACAAAAAATGCGGATGAGCTTGATACACCCCAATTTGCATTAAATTAGATATTTCACGAGATATTTGCACATAAATTTGGATAATTTATAAAGTACTTGATGTTGTGACGTCAGATGGCAATAGTGACCCGCCAGCCACCGTGAAAGGAGGGCGTACCCCCCGTGGAAAATAAAGATAGTGAAGCGCTTCCCCCTTATTTGCGGTTCACACCAAACTGTTCAGAATGTAATGGAGATTTATTTTGTGCGCATTCAAAAGACGAGCCGTCATCTGTCAACCCTCTACAGCACATGCTCGGGATGGGCTCCGTTTCGGCTGAGGCACACCTCTGCCCTCCGCCTCAAGACTCACCACTGCTTACTGGCACATGTCGGCGGGAATGGCCCATGGCTGCAGCTCCCATAGCTCACTTTAGTTGTTTCTTTGTCTTGATTTTGTTCTTGAACACCTGTTCTTTCCGGTACCCCCACAGGAAGAGTGCCATTCATTAGAATTCATAGGAAATAGCGCATCCAGAGACAGCGAAACGCTGCCCAAGAAAAATCACTGGCAAAATGCGACCGTGCCCTCAATGTTGTTCTGAGATAGCTTCTGTCGGGTCCAGAGCTTGTAGAGATAAGATCTAGGAACCTCCCTTCAGGATCCGTGTGGCCGTAGCGATCCGTTTAAATGCCAATCTTCCGTTAAGATGATTAATTTGGTCTCCAGGGCCCAATCTCACCAAGTGCCGTAAAACAGTTTGGGGTAGAAATATTTTACGGCATGGTTTCTACCCCACCCGAAATACTCAATATCACCAACATAATTTACCGCATACATTGTTTGCGTACCTTCCATTGAACTGTGTTTCGATGGTCAGATTTGAATTTTTAGTAAATTTATATTTAAAGGCTTATAACAGAGATTTAATAGAAAGGTTAATGTTATCTGGCACAGCGGAGTGTTAGTGCTTGTTGCCTATAAGTGAGAATTGTTGTTGATTTTGTACTTGGAAGGAACAAGTAAATCATTGGTTTCGTTGTCATTGGAAATTCATTAAAAATCATTGAAAATTGGTTTCAACTCATCAGTCACATCAACATTGGTGGAAGAGGATTGGCAAGAGTTCTAGGACCTTCCTTTCCTTCCTTTGTATTTATGTCACACAAAAAAGATTGAAGGTTGAAGCATATTCAATCTTTTGCGCTTGCCAACTAAGCAAAAGCAAGATTGAGGTGGCTGATCCGCTGATGTGATCTAACATTGCAGGTGCAAGAGGGCAGTGTGCTAACTGATAACTGATAAAGCCATTGATTGTGCACATAATGCTTAGTCAGTGAACATGATGCACCATCTCTTCTATTCTGCCTTATGGTGGCATAAGTGGCGAGGCGTGAGAATTTTAGAATATATGGTGTGCTCATAACCAATAATCAACATGTGTATTGTGTAGTTTATATGACAGTTGTTTGGAACAAGGATGGATGAAATATAGATCGTGTGTGGTTCTATTTTGTTTTTCTGAGAAAAAGTTAGTTCTGTGGAGCATAGTAATGTGTAAACACCAGCATCACCAATGTATTGTCAGTACATTTGCCTTGCTTATCACTATTCACTATCACCATCTACCAATCAACATATACGCGCGATAAGTATGCAGTTTATTTTTCTGTTGAACCCCCAGATTTAAAAAAAAATGTGTTAATCGAGTCGCCCAAGACCGAGACGGTATTGATCGTCTGAGCTATTGTCATCTGAGGCCAATTTCACAAAGCAAAAAAGTTTGTGATTACAAATAATGTATTTGTTATTACAAATAATTTTTACACATGTTTGTAGTTTGGATTTCACAAAACCCCAGGGCAGTAAATCTCAATTTACTATTTACAAACTGGTTTACAAAGATATTGTTTGTAAAAATGTTTGCAATTGCACATGTTCTATTTCTCAAAGGTTGACGGAAGTGAGGAAATGTTTGCTATTACAAACTTGTAATGCGAGTGGGTCAGGGGTTCTGAATTTCAGAAACTGCATTGATAGTTGACGTTGTTTGACTGTTTAGGACTCAGGTTATTTTATTGATGAGGTTGTTACGTTACCGAGGTTGTTAGGGTAATGGTTTAGTTATACATAGGTATAGCTGCCAAACAAAAAGTTATTTCCCCGAGAGATTAGAACAGGGATCTCTAGCTTTGAAGTCCAGTCACAGTGCACCTTACCGATTGCGCTATGATGTGAGGGGCGCCTCCGCGCGGAGAAACCGCATGGCGATAGAATTGCAGCGGTCAACGATGTCTTGTGCAATGTGCAGTGAACCTTCACCTTTTACGACGTAGGAAATCGGCTAGGTTAGGTGAAAAAATGGTCGAGAAATTCAACGACCTTTCTTTTGATGAGAGTAGTTATGCTCCGCCACCCGGTGAATGGCCAAATTATGTTTGCTCTAATTGCTTACCAAGATGCATTTGTACGATCAAAGTTTGCATTCCCATGAAATGTTAATTAAAAGATAATTATGCCTATAACTAATTTTATTTTGAATAAAAAATAAACTACAATGTAAATATTTCTTAAATCAATTTGTTAACAATCAAATTATTTGTCGATTAGCATCAAGTTGAATACAAACGTTCTTGATTTCAAGGTTTCTGCTGTACTAACATTTGTGTCTACAATTTTCTTTACAATCGGTAATTCAGAGGTGGTAAATGTTTGTGAAATGTCTTTTTGTGAGGGTTGCAATATTTTCATGCGTTTGTAATCACAAGCATGTGTAATTACTAACTTCTTTGTGAAATTGGACTCAGACGTCACGACCGATCATATAGCAGAATGTTAAAATACGTATTTATACTTAATTATTTTTAATATTGATGATTCGGAGAAACTTATAGTAAAGTGACAATTTACAACAACAACAAATTCTGTTCAATAAATACATTAAACTAGTGGGTTAGGTAACTTGCAACTTGTCCATTGTGAACGGATGCATGTTGTCGGTGTATATTCAATTTATGAATTGATAGAGTCAACGCGAAGATAATAAACATTGACGCTGACAACTCACGAGGTACCCAATAGTTTTTACAAAAGAGGCAACACTATATATAGCACTATAGCAGTTACTTTATTGCATATTAATATTTGCGCAGCTTTATAACACATGGTCAAAGAACGCTATAAAACTTCACGACAAATCACTGGCCAATAAAGCTGGCAGCTGTTCACGTTTCCATCAGCATGCATGGCTTTCCATCAACGTCACCACTTTCATGACAGCTGCAATAATGCCCTGCCAATATCAGCGGACGTCAAACGTGCGCGCCCTATTTCACAGCTGACGCGCCACTTTCGCCGCCGCGTCTCCTTTGCCACTGCCGCGTCTCCTTTCCGCCGTTGCGCCGCTTTTGTCTCTGCAGCGCCACGTTCGCCGCCGCCGCGCCGATTTTGCCTCTGCTGGTCACGTTCGCCTCCGCTGCGCCATTCTCGCCGCCACTGCGCCGCGTTAGCCTCCGCCGCGCCGGGCTCGTCTGAGAATGGAATGCAGCTCGGTCAGCCGACAGCTGCAGGCCGACTACTGCAGCGGCGGCGGCCGGTCAGTCTAGGTTCGACAGACTGACGCTGATGACCGCCTGATCGCCCGGCGATTTCTGGGCGATCGGCGGCGATGACCTCACTTAGGGGCAGAGTGGCGCAGCTGCGATGAGTCTGGCGCGGCTGCGGCAGACGTGGCGCAGAGATAAGGCGGTGCTGCGAGGTACTGCCGGCTGGAACGGCTGGGCGCACCGTGCTACCGAAGGACGTCAATGATCGGATGAATAGTCCTGTTACCGAGAGGTTGATATAGCTCGCCGATATACACTTGGCATTCAGTACCGGAATGGGAAAATTGCAAGGAATGAAACGCTGTCGAATATTTGGTGATGTAAAAAGGGACACATTTTATTTTATGCTTTGAATAGATGGAAGGAAAATAAATAACTAATAAACTAAAAAAACTTTTCCTCGAAAATATTAAAGCTCCAATGTTATCAAAATGTTATTATTATGTTGTAATATTTCGGTCACAGGCCTTTATCAAACTGTTTGATAAAGGCCTGTGGCCGAAATATTACAACATAATAATAACATTTTGATAGGATTTGAAATATTACGACATAATAATAACATTTTGATAGGATTTGTCATATTTTCGAGGAAAACGTCATGTTTTTTAGTTTATTGATTATATCAAGTATGTTCCTCGCACAAGCACTAAACTCTATAAAGGAAATGAATAACATTTGAATGAATGTAACGTAGCATTTAACAAACAATAACATTAAGAATAATAGCATTGAGAAATCCATTTAACCCGTAAAACACCATTATTAGGTCGGAAACCGAGCGGGCGATTCTTAAAGGGACTATCCCACCTTAACATTATATTTGAGTTGAGATGGCCATTTTGATGGCTTGTCATTGAAATTAAGTATGGTAGCAGTTAAAACAACCACAATGATATAGTCAAAAAGATATTCGAATTTGATTTTGACATCTGTAAAAAATAAGGCCCATGTGTATTTGAATAGGGCCTCTAAACCGACAGCGTCGTCTCTCTTTACCCAACTGGTAATGATAGTTGACTTGTTTTAAGGTGAACCTTGGAGATATTTGCTACGTTTCAATGGTTTGGTAATTGGTTTGTTTTGTATTCAAAGCGCCAGAATTGGCTCGAAATAATTGTGCCCCTACTTTGGCAGCGTAAAGGATTTCTGTGGAGCTATCTAGAGCTCAATATGACGTCATCAACCCAAATATTAAAACTTAACCTTTTTTATGAAATTGAGTACTGTTTGCGAGAAACAAATGTTATAATCGTGTTCGGCAGCAATTACATCATATTTTGCACCACAAGCGGCGTACATTTTACAACTTTTGGGAAGGTGGGACAGTCCCTTTAAGGGAATAGTTCACCTTTAACATGGTGTTTTGAACTGAGATAGTAGAAATGTTCGCAGTGAAATAATTTCCTCGCTACGGTATGTAATTTCGACACAGAATATAAATTAAGATCCTGTTTCGGGCTTACGAAACTTCGTCGATATTATGTCATACCCGCTGACAGCACCGCGTCCCATTTTGCGCACTATATGTCACCAGTCCGCCATTATTGTGTGCAATAGCTTCCATATATGAGCTGCCCTATGCATGACGTCATACAATGCCATGCAGTTGTTTAGGCCATGAAGGAGAAAAGAGAAACAGGCTCATTTTTCGATGGATATCAATCCATCATCAAATTTTTAGTAAAGGAAAGGAATCTTGCATCTATCGTCCAAACCAATGTCATAATCGTTTCTCTTCAGCTTAAAATACCCCGTAAAGCCAAATTTCAAGAAAACTTTAAAAGTCACCTATTCCATTTAAGTGTTCCTTCCCAATGTGAAAGAGCACTTAACCCGGCATTGGCTGGGGTCTCAGCAGAACACCATTGGCGGGGGAGGGGGGGGGGGGGGGGGCGTTAAACGCTCCCTGGTTATCTTCCGAACCAATGATCGCAGCGAGACGCGCAAGGCGGTAATCGAAAGCTCTCAATGAGACGAATCTAAGGCATACTCAAAAATGTCAAAGTGAGGTCAAATGTCAGGTCACGGTCAGGTAAAAGGTAAAAATGACGTATTTGAGTTTGTGGGCCAATACTTTCCATCCAAAGCCTTCGATTACGACCATGATCACCCAAAGTGCTGCCAAAGGTATGATACACATTCCGCATGAGCTAAAATGAGATTGTTGGCAAAGTTCAAGGTCAAGGTCAGGTCACAAAAGGTCACTATGCGCAAAATATCTACAAACGTCATGCAACACATGTTATGTAGGCTATTTTCCACATATAATTCGATAGAGATAGTCATTTTACCACCTGACTTCATTTACGTAAAGTTAGTGTCAAGTTCAGGTCAAGTTCAGGTCAAGTTCAGGTCACTTAGTCCGCCCCTGTAGCTCAGTTGGGAGAGCGCTGTGCTTCTGAACTCACCCGGTAGTGTCAGCCCGGGTTCGAGTCGCTTCGGCGCTCGCTATTTGGCCCCTGACTGGGATGGCCTGTGGCCGGTGGCAGCGGTCGCACTCAAGGTCAGGTGACGTCAGAGGGCGGGGCGGACCGTGTCCAGATATGTCGGGTACATACAACTTTCGCCTCCAAATTCTGCAGGACGCCGGAAATTGCTTGATCGGGTGGTGGGATCAGGGCCTGCGCAACAAGCTATGCTTAGCGCGGGCTCGACCTCGGAAATTCATCCATTCAAAAACATTTGGACTAAATTTATATAAAAAAACTGCAAGTCAAAATTTGAAATTGATAAATATAAATACACAAGGCATGATTCCGCACCAGTTTTGTCTCAGAAATGCCCTGCTGGCATGCATTTGTCTGTATCTGGTCAATAAAAGAAGAAGAAGAAAAAAATCAAAATATAACGTCATGAGTACCCATACTTTAGAAGTCAGTCAAAATTGGTGACATTATTTTTAAATTTGGTATAGTAGTTGCTTACATATGGTCCTCTGACATATATTCCGTTTTGTTTTAATATCTTTGGAATTTTGATTTTGTGATCATTTCCCCCCTAAAAAGTAAAAAAAAAATGAGGTCAAAAACTAATATTTTCACAAATCCGAGATAGCCATCTGTAGTAGCCCTTGCCATTTTCTATCTTTTTACGTTTTGTATTGCATTTTCCTCAAAATATGGCATTTGTATGGTCTGTTAAACTTTAGCTGATTTTGGTGTAAAACTCGTGTGTAGTGACGTCACTCAGTCGTCAGTCAGTGACAACTCAGTCGTCGTCACTATCTCAGTCGTCGGCGAGAGCTGCTTCACAACATGACAACACACAATTTCAGAATTGTAATACGGTATTTTTGGGAAATTAACGTTTTTTTGTGTAAATTTGTAGTCACATCGACCGAGCGACGAAATAGGCCTCTGATAACCGTGGCTACGGTCGGCCCACAGTGATAACCGCGGCTACTCTCAGGTCGGCCCACAGTGATAACCGCGGCTACTCTCAGGTCGGCCCACAGTGATAACCGTGGCTACTCTCAGGTCGGCCCACAGTGATAACCGCGGCTACTCTCAGGTCGGCCCACCGTGATAACCGTGGCTACTCTCAGGTCGGCCCGCTCATGCGTATATTGTATCGTATATTTTATAGCGCGTATATCTTATAGGAAGACTTCGCGTCCGCCAGGCAAAAACAAATATTAGGTAAACTGTTCCGCTCCAAGGAACTTAGAAGCATTATGACACCGATATTTTTCCAGCATCAATCTGTTTTCGTGGCTCCATCGACAAAACGTCAGATTTCTCAATCAGCATCCTCCCTGGTCAAGGTTCGGTTTGAGTCACGCGGACACTACCCAGGAATAAAGGAGTGTTTAGGGGGGCACTGCGCCATGCCCCCCCCCCCCCCCATTGCCCTCATGCACCTCATGAAATGCGCCTCACATTCAGCGAAGGGCACCGAAGAACGAATGTAAGGCGTGCTCCGATACGCCTCTGAAGGCGCCCTCCCACATACCTCTAAAGGCGCTCTCCGATACACAACTAAGGGCGCCATCCAACATACCTCTAAAGGCGCCCTCCCAAATACCATCAAAACACCCTCCCAAATACTCCCAGCGCCCTCTTATACACCTCTGAAGGCGCCCTCCCACAAAGCTCCAAAGGCGACCTCCAATACACCTCTGAAAGCGCTTTCCCACATGCTTTCAAAGGCGCCCTTTGATACACCTCTGAAGGCGCCCTCCAACATACCGTCAAAGGCGCCCTTCCATATATCTACAAAGGTTCTCTTCGATACAAATATGAAGGCGTCCTCCTACATGTGATGGTTGTATATGTCTTGTACTATCGTAGGTTTGCTTGATTCACGTAACTTTGGCGAGCGCGCCACTTCGGCCGCCCGTTGTTAGACGCCGGCTGATAGAATAGAAACAAAGACTTGGAACTGCATTTAACTGAATACAGTTCATATACCCCAAGACTATAAGTAAATCTCAAGGCACGTCTACTACATGGTGGCAGCGGTAAAAATCAGCCTTTTGTTGCACTCTCAGACCGTTTTGAGCTCTGTTCAGTGTATATCAGCCTTTTGTTGCACTCTCAGACCGTTTTGAGCTCTGTTCAGTGTATATCAGCATTTTGTTGCACTCTCAGACCGTTTTGAGCTCTGTTCAGTGTATATCAGCCTTTTGTTGCACTCTCAGACCGTTTTGAGCTCTGTTCAGTGTATATCAGCCTTTTGTTGCACTCTCAGACCGTTTTGAGCTCTGTTCAGTGTATATCAGCCTTTTGTTGCACTCTCAGACCGTTTTGAGCTCTGTTCAGTGTATATCAGCATTTTGTTGCACTCTCAGACCGTTTTGAGCTCTGTTCAGTGTATATCAGCCTTTTGTTGCACTCTCAGACCGTTTTGAGCTCTGTTCAGTGTATATCAGCCTTTTGTTGCACTCTCAGACCGTTTTGAGCTCTGTTCAGTGTATATCAGCAGATAGAAAATGGCTGAATCAGCAGATAGAAAAGGGCTGAAATGGCTGGTGTGCAGATCCCGACGTTTGATTGGGATGCTGAAGATTTGCCAGGGGCTTTCAGGAAGTTTACCAAGTATGTGAGACATGTATTTTCTGGCCCCCTAGCTGAAAAGCCAAATCCGATAAAGGCCTCATACTTGCTACTGTGGCTGGGGCCTTTGGGCATTGACCTGGTGCATAGGTTTGAAATGTTGGATGAAGACAGGAAAGACCCAGAGGCCATCCTGGCCAGGTTTGCTACCCACTTCGCTCCCAAAACCAACTTCAGGCTGGCACGCTTTAACTTCCAGAGAATGAGACAGGGCCCAAGTGAGACTGTGGATGACTATGTCGCTCGTCTGCGTCTCCAAAGTGATTAGTGTCGATACACTGAGATAGAGCGCCCTGACCGGATATTGGAACAGCTGATATTTGGCTCAGCCCATCCCAAAGTCCAAGGCAAAATGCTGGTGAAGGGAGAAGACTTAACACTGGATCAGGCCATAGACCTGCACAGGACGTATGAAGCAAACCGACAGCACATGGCTGACTTCAAAGAGGAGGGGCATGTTGAGATGACCACACATGGCAGCAAAGTGCATGCAGTGCATCAACCCAAGGAAATCAGGTGTAAGTACTGTGCTCGCACCCATGAAACATCCAGAAATGCCTGCCCAGCTTCAAACTCTGAGTGCGCCAAGTGTGGCAAGGTGGGCCACTGGGTCGCAGCATGCAAAAATGAGGCACCAAGACCCAGCAACAGGCAGTACCAAGGCCAAAATCGAATGAGTGAAGGGGAGAGTGGCTACAACAGACAGCATCAAGGCCAAAATCAAACAGGTGAAGGGCCAGAGTGGGGACTGGGGGCAGACCACAAGAGGCCCAGGCAAGGAAACAGGGTGTCGGAATTGTCCACCACCACAAGAGAAGCTGAAGAAAACCAACTGTTCTGTGATGCACTCCACGCCACCCAGTCAAGGTCGGAGGCATTCGCAGACTTACAGGTGAGAATCAACAGGATGCCAGGTCGGCATACATTCCATGCGACACAGGTGCACATATGGACACAGGTGCAGATGGCAACATCTTGCCAGCCAAGATGCCTGCGCAAAATGACAGTGTGTGAAACTAACTAAAGAAAGAACAAGGATCACAGCCTACAACCGCTCTGACATCAAGCAACTGGGTGCCCTAGAAGTTGAATCACCTTCAACGGCAAGACAGCAACACAGAAGTTTCATGTGGTTGACTGTGATGGACCCATCCTGGTTGGTCTGCCAGCATGTAAAGAGCTCAACTTCGTCCGCCTGAACCGACAGGTGCACATGGTGAAGTCTGAAGGAAGAAGCAGCATCAGTGCCCACGAGATTCTGACAGACACTCACCAGCTGATCGAACAGTGCCCAGACCAATTTCGAGGGCTGGGCAATTTTACAGGCATGGCCAGTATCCAAATTGACCCAACAGTCAGGCCAGTGATTCACCCTCCAAGGAAGTGTCCCATCCACGTGCGAGACGGCCTGAAAAAGGAGCTGGACCGGATGGAAGACATGGGCGTCATCAAGCCCGTGCAGGAGACGACCGACTGGGTCTCCAGACTTGTGATCACAAAAAAGCAAGGTGGGAAGCTGCATGTGTGTCTGGACCCACGAGATTTGAACAAGGTCATCAAGAGGCCTCATCATCGCAACATCACGACAGAGGAGATCACCCACTAGCTGGCCGGGGCAACAACCTTCTCCAAGTTGGACGCCCGTTCAGGTTACTGGACCATCCAACTGGACGAGGAATCCAGCAAGTTGATATCGTTCAAGTCCCCCTTCGGAAGGTACTGTTACTGCAGGCTGCCGTTCGGGATTCGGCTGGCTCAAGACCTGTTCCAGAGGAAGATGGATGGAATACTAGCAGGTCTGGAGGGTGAGATCAACATAGCCGATGACATCTATGTCTACGGCAAGGACGCAGCTGAACACACAAGACGACTTCGCGCCCTCATGAAGCAGGCTCAAGAACAAGGCCTGGGGTTCAACCCGGACAAGTGTACCGTCGGCGTGTGTCACGTGTCCTTCTTCGGACACGTATACAACGCGAGCGGCATATCGCTCGACCCTGTGAACGTGGAAGCGATCCGGAATATCGAGCGTCCCAAGAACGTGGTGGAGATGCAGTCATTTCTTGGAATTAATTGTACCTATCTGTCCCTATTCATTCCAGGATTATCGGAGCTGATGCACCTCCTCAGGCAGATGCTGAAGGAGAACGCCATC
This sequence comes from Chirona hameri, assembly GCA_036785665.1. NCBI lineage: Eukaryota > Metazoa > Arthropoda > Thecostraca > Balanomorpha > Balanidae > Chirona > Chirona hameri. The sequence continues at coordinate 2,665 of JAXIVJ010018353.1, read as the reverse complement.
GTCGAATGGTCTCCGCAAGCCTGCAAAGACTTCCAGACTCTGAAGGACGTCATCTCCTCTGGTGCTGTGCTGGCGTACTACGACCCATCAAAACCGGCGACGCTCGAAGTCGACGCGTCCAGTGTTGCACTAGGCGCTGTGCTACTGCAGGATGGCCAACCTGTCGCGTTCGCCTCCAAAGCGCTGAGCGACACTGAAACAAGGTACGCCAACATTGAAAGAGAAATGCTAGCCGTGGTGTTCGGCTGCGAGAAGTTCAGAACGTATCTGTTCGGACGCACGTTTGAGATTATATCAGACCACAAACCCCTGGAAATGATCCTGCAGAAGAGCATCTCCCGCGCACCTGCGCGACTGCAGCGAATGCTTCTTCGCATCGAGAACTACACATTCACCCTGAAGTATCACAAGGGTGCCACGATGTATGTATCTGACGCCTTGTCCAGACTCCCCACATAGCGAGCATGTCCGACGACGACGCTTTCACTGGACGTCTGCATCGGTCTGGTGCAGTTCACCCAATCGCGCCTGGAAGAGCTGCGGGAAGAAACCCAGCGAGACGAAACGCTGCATCAGCTGAAGAAGATCATCGTAAGGGGCTGGCCAGCCAGACGCTGCGAAGCCCACCCTGCGGTCAGATCGTTCTGGCCCGTTCGATACGCACTGGTGATCGACGATGGACTGATCGTCAAGGACACTGCCGTCCTTGTGTCCTTGACATGGTCATCCCAGCTAAGCTTCAACCGTGGCACGTCGAAAGACTGCACGAAGGACATCAAGGCCGCGTCAATATGGAGCTGCGAGCCAGAGACGCGATCTACTGGCCGACACTGAAGAAGGACGTCGAGGCACGCGTTGCTGCCTGTCTGCCCTGCCAGGCATCGCGTCCCGCTGCAAGAGCAAGCACGATCGAGACTCAACACCAGGACCCCGTTCCCGCCGGTCCCTGGACTGACGTCAGCACGGACCTGTTCTACAGCAACAAGAAGAACTTCATCCTCATCATAGACCACTACTCCAAGTTCCCCTTCGTCTACGAGCTGACAAGCACAACGAGCACGCAGGTTGTCAAGGTCATGACACAGCTGTTCTCCGAACAAGGGTCACCAAGCAACGTGTACTCTGACAACGGCCCTCAGTACAGCTCAAGGGAGTTCAGGACATTCTGCGAGATGTTTGGATTCCAGCGTATAACATCGTCCCCATATCGCCCTCAGAGCAACGGCATCGCCGAACGTCATGTCAAGACGGTGAAGAGTCTGCTGCAGAAATGCGCTGGGAACCACGCCAAGTTCCAGATAGGACTTCGGACCCTGAGAGCTACTCTGATCGACAGCGTCCTACCGTCACCCGCAGACCTGCTCCCATGCCGACCCAGCGAGCGCGAGGGGACTACGGATCACAGAAGTGGCCTGGAGCACCGCCAGCAAAAACAGCGTGATGGTCATAACGCACGCATCAGGCATGGCCGCCCGGAGCCTGTGCTGAATCCTGGCGACGCGGTGTTCATCCGCAGCAAGGCCAACAGCACCTGGGAACGAGGCATCATCCAAGAACAGCACGAGGCCCCATCGTCATACCTGGTGCAACGAGAGCCTCGCTCGGTTTCCAGAGCCAGCATCGTGTCCTCGGCGGATACGACCGACGATGTCCCGCGGGCAGTGCGGCGGATCGCCCAAGACATCCGCCCGGACCCCAGCGCGACGCACACCCGATCCGGCCGAGTGTCGCGACCCCCAAACCGCCTAGATCTGTAGGCTTTCTGGAGAAGGGCGATATGATGGTCTGTATATGTCTTGTACTATCGTAGGTTAGCTTGGTTCACGTTACCTTGACGAGCGCGCCACTTCGGCCGCCCGTTGTTAGACGTCGGCTGATAGAATAGAAACAAAGACTTGGAACTTCATTTAACTGAATACAGCTCATATACCACAAGAACATGTGTAAAACGCAAGGCACGTCTACTACACTACACACCTCCAAAGGCACACAACGATGCACCTTTGAAGGCGCCCTCCCACATACCTACAGTCTCCAAAGGCGCCCTCCGATATATCTCCGATGACGCCCTCCCACATACCTTCAAAGGCGCCCTCGAATACACTTTCGGAGGCGTCCTCCAATACATATCCGAAGGCGCCCTCCGATACGCCCCTAAACGCGCCCTACCACATACCTCAAAAGCGCCCACCGATACCCTATGAAGGCGTCCTCCCACTTAGTCCAAAATCAACCTCAGATACATCTCTCCGAGGCCCGAGGGCGCCCTCCCTACATACCTCCAAAGGCGCCCTTCGCTGAATGTGAGGCGGGGGCGCCTCTGGTCTCACAGAGGTCGCCGCCTCTGGAGCTATTTGGGAGGGCCCCCTCGGAGATGTATCGGAGGACGCCTTCGGAGGTATGTGGGAGGGTATGTTGGATGGCTAGTGATGGTTATTTTTATAATTTACTCCCCCCCCCCCCCCCGCTCAACAACACCTTACGCTGACGGTGCCCTCATGTGGGGGTTTGGCGCCCTCTTGAGGGATTGCCCCCCCCCCCCCCCCCCCCCTTGACGGATTTAGAAATACGCCACTGCCAGGACAGGACCAGCGGTCGCAAATGGTGGCCTCAAGTACATACGTCAAGGGAACATCAGGACTGGGGGCAGACTTGTGCTTGATTC
>JAXIVJ010018352.1:7500-23471 GCA_036785665.1 Chirona hameri | reverse complement strand
GATCGCCAACCGTTACATATAAAAGCCACTCGTCCATCACGATCGCCAACCGTTTCCACATATAAAAGCCACTCGTCCACGATCGCCAACCGTTACATATATAAAAGGCACTCTTTCACCGATCGCCAACCGTTACATATAAAAGAGCCACTCGTCCACGATCGCCAACCGTTACATATAAAAAGCCACTCGTCACGATCGCCAACCGTTACATATAAAAGGCACTCTCACGATCGCCAACCGTTACATATGAAAAGCACTCTCACGATCGCCAACCGTTACATATAAAAGGCCACTCTCACGATCGCCAACCGTTACATATAAAAAGGCCACTCTCACGATCGCCAACCGTTACATAAAAGCCACTCGTCCACGATCGCCAACCGTTACATATAAAAGCACACTGTCACGATCGCCAACCGTTACATATAAAAGGCCACTCGTCACGTCTATCGCCAACCGTTACATATAAAAAGGCCACTCGACCTCGATCGCCAACCGTTACAGTATAAAAGGCCACTCTCGTCCACGATCGCCAACCGTTAATATAAAAGCCACTCTCACGATCGCCAACCGTTACATATAAAAGCCACTCGTCCACGATCGCCAACCGTTACATATAAAAGGCCACTACGTCCCACGATCGCCAAACCGTTACATATAAAAGCCACTCGTCCACGATCGCCAACCGTTACATATAAAAAGCCACTCGTCCACGATCGCCAACCGTTACATATAAAAGCGCACTCTCACGATCGCCAACCGTTACATATAAAAGCCACTCGTCCACGATCGCCAACCGTTACATATAAAAGCCACACTCACGATCGCCAACCGTTACATATAAAAGCCACTCGTCCACGATCGCCAACCGTGTACATATAAAAGCCACTCGTCCACGATCGCAACCGTTACATATAAAAGCCACTCGTCCACGATCGCCAACCGTTACATATAAAAGCCACTCGTCCACGATCGCCAACCGTTACATATACAAGCCACTCGTCCACGATCGCAACGTACATATAAAGCCCTCGTCACGATCGCCAACCGTTACATATAAAAGCCACTCGTCCACGATCGCCAACCGTTACATATAAAAGCCACTCGTCCACGATCGCCAACCGTTACATATAAAAGCCACTCGTCCACGTCGGGACGCCAACCGTTACATATAAAAAGCCACTCGTCCACGATCGCCAACCGTTACATATAAAAGCCACTCGTCCACGATCGCCAACCGTTACATATAAAAGCCACTCGTCCACGATCGCCAACCGTTACATATAAAAGCCACTCGTCCACGTCGGGACGCCAAATGTGCCGTGCCGGGGATGCTGTGTCAAGAATTTGTGTCGCTCCATGTGAAACTTAGGGTGGGTTTAAAGCGAAATTTACGTAGAACCGGTACGTATTTCCTCGCGTGTGCCAACATGAGTTGATTGATCGTGAGTGGGCGACTAGCACTAAAATATGTCCAAGGCATTGGCAAATTAATTGATATTCCGGTTGGAATTTATCTAGCTGGTTTGACTGGTCATGCTGAAATGTTTGAAACACACAACAACAGGGGCGGATTCAGGGGGAGGGCAACAGGGGGCACGTGCCCCTCCCGAAACATCTGAGGAGGGCCCTTTTCGGGCGCGTAGCGCGCCGAAAAGGGCCGACGATACCGCGCGAAGCGCGGTATCATGGGCTCTCTCTAAGAGACCACGCAAAGTGGTCTTTAGAGAGTGTAGAGCACTTCAGAGGTCCTAAGAGCCAACAGGGCCCTCTCTGAAAGACCAGAGGGCCCATGGAAGTTCAAAGGGCCCCTGTCCAGGTCAGAGGGATCCTGGCTAGACCGAAAGGGCCCCTGGGCGAGTCAGAAGAGCCCTGCACATGCCGAATGGCCCCTAGATAGCATAGAGGGTCCCTGGGCAGGCCCGGAGGGCCCCTGGGCATGTCGGCAGGGCGACAAAGCAGCCAGCGCAGTCCCTTTTCAGGTCGAAAGGGTCCCTAAGCAGACTGGAGTGTCCCTGGACAGACCAGAGGGCCCCTGGGAAGTTCAAAGGTCCCATGTGCAGGTCAGAGGGTCTGCTGGGCCCTTTCAATGCTCGGAATAGGGCCCTTTCAACGCTCGGGAGGAGAGCCCTTTCAGTGGGTTTGAAAAACACCCAAAACTCACACTCTCACACTATAGAACATTGTTTGGACGCCTTGATTATTTAGTTGCTAGGATTTGTTTTTCTCGTCAGATGTGACTCTGACTCGTAAGAAGATGAATCGACTCAACTTTGACTTGAGCAGCATCCAGGCGACTCAACTTTCGACTCAAGCGACATCCATGTGACTCAACTCTGACTCAAGTTGCGTCCCTATTTTTTCTTAGCGACTCGACTCTGATTCAAGTTGAGTTTGAGTCAGTTTTGAGTCAAATTTGACTCACCAACTCGGAGTCAAGCACAACCCTGGGCACTACATTAGTCAGAGATAGCCCTTGACGGACCTCTGAAACAGGGCCTGCGCCTGTTTGAGAGGATCCTTTCCAGCCCTCAGATGGTCCTAAGCCGGTCTGAGAGGGCCTTCACTAGGCGACAGAGGACCCTATACCGGACACCAGGCGAGCCATTTGGGCCCGCCTGAGCCAGAGGCCTGGTCTGAGCCCTTTCAGGCCTGGCAATGGCTCTCTCAAACGGACGGAGGGCCATTCAAGTCTGGCAATGGCTCTCTCAGGCTTAGACAGGGCCCTCTCAGGCCCATCGATAGTACACTCAAAGAGACTGAGGGACTTCTCTTACCGACCTTAGGGCCCTCTCACACCGGCACAGGACCCTCTCTCAGCACGACCGAGAGGCCCTTTCAAACCTACTCAGTGGTCCTCCAGACCAGCATAGGGCGCTCTCAAGTCTTGCAAGGGCCCTACAAGACTGACAGGGTGAGGGGCGTCACCGACGGGGGGGTCGGGAAGGAGAGGGTCCGGACATCAACTCTCAGAAGATGGGGGGTCGACCGCCCCCCCCCCCCCCCCCCCCCTCCCCCCCGAACGCACACACATTTTTTCGGGAAAGTTAACAATTCATCGTAAAAATTGCCTTTGCAACAGTCAAAATCCAGCTATTATTCCAAAGTTAAAAACGGGAAAATTTCGCGACGCTTCGCGGCATGACACAAGTTTCGCAATTGCTTATACAAATTTGGAAAATGGGAAAATTAATTCCATTAAATGTCTGGCAGAGGCTCTTGGCGGTAATTGTTGACCCCAGGTCCCACTCTCTTCATAAAATATTAACTTGTAACCCCTATTTGTAACAGGCTCCTGGCTACTCCTATTTGTAACAGGGTGGGGGGGGGGTGGGGGGAGCGGAATTTCGTCCCCAGGAGATATCGAGATCTACCATCCGATTTTCAAAAATCAAACGGCGTTTGGTTCCCCTCATCACGATCTACATTTCTTTTTAAAAAATCGACATTTTTGATAGGGGGCAAACAGGGGGGGGGGGGGCAAAAACTACAAATTTTAGTGTTATATATCATCCAACACAACTGTCTTGTTTATCAAACCGATTGTAACACAACCAATGGGAATCGATAGATTGAATTGGAGAAATTTATGATTTATATATGGCGATCACTTTTGAAAATTCAAAAATCATAGGCGTGTTCAGGTCACTCAATATGGAGGTGAAGTAAATGCGGAATAAAACTATTTTTGTATGTTTTTTTTTAATAGAAAATGAAATGGTATGTTATTGTGCCATTAGAAAACACAGTTATAAATCATATTTTTCGCCATAGGCGGTACCAGTTTAGTTGAAAAAGAGAGGTCAAATAGGAAAAATATTAACCGCAGGCATGTTGCTACCCAGCACTATTAAATATGTTACTGATCGTAGATAGTTCCATTTTGCATGTTGTACTTCATCATGGCGCATCCAGAATCCAACTGGAGAGGCGCAAGACCTTTTTGATAAGTATATTATCCGCTATTATGATACTAACTAGTCAACAGTGACTATTTCACTTACAACTTCAATTAACATTGCTTACCCCCTTTTTTACCCTACCTGGACTCGCCTATTATCTCATAATCGTTCGTAGGGTTACCCTGTGGCGCGTTTCATCCGAAAACTGCAGTATGTGTTATGCCATTGTAGGCCCATGCATCTTAGTTTCCTTGCAATAATATGACCCCCTTTCTTCCATTCCTGAGCGCGCCTCTGCAACAAAAATGATTGTATTCCCTCTCCTGGCTCCTATGTGCATATATCATTATAAGTTAACCGTCTATTGCGCCGTAATCGCTGGCACTATCGTCATCACCATGCCAGTCACTCCCCATTTTCATGTGCCTGAACACGCCCTGCAACTCTATATGTAATAAATTATTAAATAATGGAAAGGAGAAGCTATATCTTTGACATCTTGATAGCTATAAATGCTCCTTACATCGCTCTATTTACTTCCCGCAGAGCATTGAATACTTCCTGGACCCCCCCCCCCCCCCCCCCCTTCAAGCCCCTGAAAACCGCCTCTGCCATGCAATTTTTATGATATTTCATTAACATCAACTAATTTGCACTTGTTGCAATCACCGTAAACCGATGTAACTCCTTCACACTTGAGGTAGTTAGGAAGAAACCGTGAAGATCGCATTTCCGTATTATCGCCAAATATCGCCGCCTAACCCTCCCAAAACCGTGCCCTGGAACCGCCTCTGTTCAGATTAAGAACTCTAAATTTTGACTCCAAAATGCGGAATTCAATTCTAGGTAAAATTCCAAAAATGTCATGGGCCTGCTCCCAGCCGTTCTGGAGATATCTGCGAAAAACATGAGGGGGGGGGGGGCGGAATCCCCCCCCCCCCCCTGTTACAAATAGGGTTAAGCGGGATACATGTTTAGCTAGTCTGCCGAAGTTCCGAAAAGGGGACGCGAACGCAGAGACACGGGCATCGGCACCCGCGGAAGCTGCTCCAGCGGTGCCCAACTTGCTGGACCTGGAAGAGCTAATAGTGGGGGCCAAGCCAGGACCATCTTCCCAAGCCATCTCCCCTCAGGCTCCTACAGATCCACAGGGACCATTTATGCGCGGAAAAGTCGTTTTGCTTCTTGCTGCTTCGAAACCATTTGCACTGTTACCAGTTGTTTGTTACAGTTCGCTGCATATGCATATACAGTTATTATTATCAAATATACTATTTGAGCGCTGACTTGCCACCCGGTCATCGTGATTTACTATCCGAGCTAGCTAATGTATATGAAAAACCACCTTCATTTCAATATTTTTCATCATACCGAGATATGCAACCAGGAAAAGGGGTTACTTGAGGCTTGGCTCCACTCACGGTCTGGTTCGAATATTACAATTTCATTTTCCACGACCTAAAATTCAATTTTTTCACTGCCGCTTCGCGGCGTCACATCGGTGGCCAGGGGCTCCGCCACAGGGGGGACGGGGGACATGTCCCCCAAACATTTTTCTGATTTTAACATTACGCCTATGGACGTTGCATGGCAAGAATCGACTTCAGAATGCCTCCGTCCCCCCCAACTTTCGGAAGGTGGGCGGCGCCCTTGTCGGTGGCCATCATCATAACGAAGCCATAGTCATCGTCTTCGGGTTCGTCGTAACGCTTAATTGAATTAATACAATGTTAGCTTCTTATCCTCTACAAGGTCCATCGCCTGTAATTCTGGGTTTTATCAGGCCAACCTGTAAGCATTTTTTCTGCGCTTGGCGGCGCTAAATAACAAGTACCTACTGTAACATGAAAATCCACTGACATTACAAATGTTGCAAAGGTTTAAATACACGCAGAACAAATGTGGTTGCATTTTTTTTTCTCATTTCAGCCGACCCCCCACTTAAAAATTGTCGGCGACGCCCCTGCATAGGGCACTTCTCAGGCCTGACGATGGCCCTCTCTTAGGCTTGTCAAGGGCTTTCTCCTACCTGAAAATACACTCAGACCGACTGGAGGCCCTTTCAGACTCGCAAAAACGCCCAGGGCCCTTTTTCAGCTCGAGGGCCCCTTGAAGTATGATGTGCCCCTCCGAAAAGTTTCCCTGGATCCGCCCCTGCACAACAATAAGCACAAACGCTCGCAATACAAATACACACAAACGCGTAATAATACCAGGATTTTGACGAGCCGCCAACATTGTGTGAAATATCCGAAATTTAAGATGCTTTAAGCCCTCGCCCTACGGGAGCTTTTTTCACTCTTCGCCCTAAGGGGGGGCTGACAGCCCCCCCCCCCTGTTAACTTCCAAACCAAGCAACTTAGAGCAATGCGGTAAGAACCAGCATGTTGCTGTCATGAGAGAAATCTAACAGTATGCTATTTTTAGGTTTCAGGTCAACGGGTGACCTTCCAGGTCAAGTGCATGACTTCGGCTCGACCACGTCCAGAACAGCGATTTTGCTCGTCAGAAAATCTCAAAATTAGAAATTGATAAATGTAAATAAAAATGCATGTTCCTAGACCAGTTTTGTCTCAGAAATACAGAAGAGGTAATTATTTGTTCGTATCTTGTCAAAAAAAAAGTAAAAAAAGTTATGTTAAAAAAAATGACGTCATGAGTTTCTTACACTTAGGGAGCCATCACTCAGTCAAAAATAGAGATGTTGCTTTGAAATTGCGTTCTCACCAGCGGACCGGCGTACACAACTTAACGTCATCAGCATACATTGTGCACCATTTTTATGTGGAGTGGTATATCGGCGCCACGAATATGCGCGGTCTTTCACGTTGAATGAGTGCTTCTCATCTTTGTGCAACAACAGATGGTGATTCACACTTGTAAACGCGGACGAGTAGTCGGCGTACACGGCGTCCAACTGTTTCCCTCAGCTATAGAGCCCCAGGCATCATTCAGGAAGCAGGTCAGGTTGGTCACGCACGAACGTGTTGGCATAAATCCGTGTTGGTTGACAGGCAAAAACGGGACGACAATGCTCAATCAGGCAGTCGTAAACAAACCTTCTCCAGCACCTTTGAGCAGAGTGGTAAAAGGGAGATGTGGCGATAGTTTTCTGGTCGGTTTTTATCTCCTTCTTGTGCACCGGTATTAACATTGGCTTGGTTTCCAACGGGCTGGAAAGACGCCCTGCTCGACCGATAAGCGGCACAGCATCTCGATCGGGATGGCCAGCTCTCGAGCACATTCCCTTAAAAATGCGAGCACTGAGGCAGTCCGGACCGCATGCCTTGTGCCTGCAAAGGTTGAGAAGTAGGCGCTCGACCTTGCCCTGCGGAAAAGTCAAATTCGTTTAAATTTTGGTACGTTTAGATCTGGAGGGATTGGCAACGTGCCAACATGAGGGTCAGAAAACTGTTTGGCAAAGCACTGGTTAAAGCAAGCCGCTCTCTCGGAATCACCAGTGAAGCTGTTTCCCACCGTGCATAAGAACTGGAGTAGAGTGGGATGATGACTTCAGCGATTTAATAAAGGACCGAAAACGTTTGGGGTTGTCCTTGAAGTCATACACGAGTCCCCTAAGATATTTGCGATATTTAAAGTTTGAGTGATTTTAAATCTGATCTCGCTTGCGAAAATGCTCGTGCGTTTTCTGGAGAGGGAGAGGATTGTTTACGTTTAAAGGATGTCTCTTTAAAGGTAATAGGTCACCTTGAAAGTTGTCTCGAAGTTCAACCATACGGTGCATCTTGAGCTCAAAATTACGAATATGACTTTGGTTTGGACAACTGATGGATATATGTGGAGAAAGAAGTAGCTTCTCTTTCTACTTTCACGAGAAATCGTACGATAGCAGCAGGCGTTACGGCTCCCCCGCTCCGCTTGACGCCAAGTACAGTCTCTGACAAGAGGCCGCTGCGCCGCCCGGGCGGCTGAGCGGATATTAACGAGGCGTCGTGACCAGAGACTACGTGGCCAGAGAGTGTACCTGCCTCCGGCGGCGAGCGGCGAGCGAAAAGAACTGATCGTGGCCCGGAACAGCGGAATTGAAAACCGGGCCCACCTAGTCCTGTGTCGAAATTACTTAACGTAGGGAGGGCAATTCTTTCACCACAACCTATTTTTAGAGTCTGCTCTAAAAATCTGCTATCTCAGTAAAAACTCCATGTTAAAGGTGAACTATTCCCTTTAAGACGCAGGGCACACTTCACGTCACGATCAAACCATGGCGGAAAACGAGCACCTAGGTACACTGTAGGCGCATAGTCAGCAATAGCCGCGTTGACTAGGTCGTAAAAACGCATCAGCAGCTGAATCACACATCCATTGCTAGCATAATATTCCAAGGCAGACAGTTCAGCGTACCACGTAGGTCCGTCGAAATCAGCGGATTTATAGTTGAATGCTGTCGTTCTGGACACCTTGGCAAACAGCGGTGACCGCACGGTGAAACAGGGGGGCAAGTTCACGGTGGTCGGAATCGGAGGTACCTTCACGAACAGCAGAGACCGCCTCACCAACCGCAGGACAGCACCAGATCTAAGATAGCGTCCCCCCGTATCGGGGCCGACACGGTCTGATCCAGACCATGGTCACTAACGCCATCTATGAACTGAATGGCTCTGGCTCCGAAGCAGCACAGGATCCTGTCTCGCCGGCCACCGTGTCTCTGGGAGGTTGAAATCTCCCACGAGTACCAGCAGCCGCCCAGTTGCCCGCACTCTTCCCCACCGAAGCCGAGTATTCTGTCGACATTCAGACGTGTAATTTCAGACGTGACGTGAGTATTCAGACGTGGTTCGGCCAGCCGCTGCTGCAGGCTCCGAGGTCCATGACGTCAGGGGTGAGCCAGGTCTCCGTCAGCAGAGAACACATCACGGGTCTGAAGCTCTCCAGCGTGTGCTCTCAGAGTGTGCAGCTTATTTCAGAGCGCTGCGAACGTTCTGAGAGAGCACGGATATTGCCTGAGGACCGTGGTTCATCTCAACGTCGCCGGCCAAACCCAGCGCCATCTTGCACGAGTTGAACGTGGCATCGGAGTTGGCGCAGCGGCTGCCCGAAGTATTTGCCCGCTCGCCTCAGCTGCAGCAGCCGAACCGTCCTGGGAACCACTACCGGCGGCGGCGCCTCGTGCAGCGCTGTCGTCCCTTGCTCACTCCAGCCGGTCAGAGACACAAGCAGCAGCATTAGCAGCGCGGGCGCCATCTCGGTCTGTAGTGGACGGTGGCGCGGGTGCCCGGTGACAGCAGCTGGCGTCGCAGCGCGCCCCACACCCTGGCAGCAGGCGCAGCAGAACCAGCTACGCCACCGACTCCGACACACCAGGAACGCCACCAGAGCGACGGCGACGGCCGGCCACCAGCAGCCAGGCAAGCGCGTGGCCTGACTACGGATGGCGGACGGGGCGGCCGGAGAGACACCGCTGCGAGCCGCGCTACACGCCGCCGCCGACGGTGGGCCACTCGGCCGTCACGTGACACGCCGTCAGCTGTGTGACGGTGGTTGTACCTCTGCCCAGGGCCGGGTCACAGCTGAGTCGCAGGGTGACTCCTCGGTCGTCTGGCTGCCGTCCAGCACCACCACCACTACCACATCCTAACACACACTTCAGGTCGTCACTTCCCTTTAAAGGGAAATAATAACCTTTTGATGTATTTATCTGCAATTATTTTATTACACATGTATGGTATCAAATTGATCGCATCTCAATTTAAATAGTAAAATCACAACTTTATATTTCGAAATATTTCGATATATTAATAATTATTTCGAAAATTACATTTTGGAAAATTGAAAATATGTACTTACATATGTGACGAACAGTATGATCCATCACTATCTCTGGTTTGCATGTTGATTTGTAAAGAAGTCATAGGGCCAGAAATGAAGTAAGTACGCCAAGAGCGCGACAACGTCCCCTGATTGGTCTAATAGAGCTATCAACCTGAAACTTCGGGTACCTTCTTATTGATCATTTTTACGTCTTTTGTGTAAAAATGAAGAAATTGCGTCGAAATTTTGGTCAAGTTTATAGCAAATTTAGTGACGTCACTACACGCGGGTTTTACACCAAAATCAGCTAAACTTTGCCAGGCCGTACAAATTCCACATTTGAAGCAAAATGCAATCAAAAACGCAAAAAAAAATACCAAATTGCAACGGCTACAAGCCTGCTATCTTGAATTTGTGAAACTTTTAGTTTTTGACCCCTAAAAACAAAAAAAAACGTTTTTTGGGGGGGAATTATCACAAAATCAAAAAATTTCCAAAATATTTTAAAAATCGGAAGACGTCAGAGAAACATACATAGGCAACTACCATACCAAATTTAAAACTCATATCTCCATTTTTGACGGACTTATGACATCTAAAGTATGGGTAACTCATGACGTCATATTTTGAAATTGTGTTTTTTGGCTTTTATCGACTAGATACAGACAAATAAATGCAACCACTGTATTTCTGAGACAAAACTGGTCTAGCAACATGCCTCTTTGGTTTATATTTAACAATTCAAAATGTTGACCTTCAGTGACCTGAATTTGACCTACAATTGACATTTACTTCACGTAAATGAAGTCAGGTGGTAAAATGACTATTAATATTAAATTATACGTGGAAAATAACTCATAAAACATGTGTTGCATGACTTGCGTAGATATTTTGAGCATAGTGACCTTTTGTGACCTGACCATGACCTTGACCTTGGCCAACAATCTCACTTTAACTCATGCGGGATATGTAGCATACCTTTGGCAGCACTTTGGGTGAAACTGGTCGCAATCGAAGGCTTTGGATGGAAAGTATAGCCCATAAACTCAAATACGCCGATTTTGACCTTTGACCTGACCGGGACCTGACATTTTACCTCACTTTGACATTTTTTTAGCATGGTTTAGATTTGTCTCATTGAGAGAATTCGAATGCCGTCTTGCGCGTCTCGCTTCGATTATTGGTGCGGAAGATAACCAGGGGAGGCGTTTAGCGCCCCCCCCCCCCCCAGACAATGGCGTTCTGATCTGACCCCAGTCAATGCCGGGTTAAGCACAGGTACCTACGCTTATAATAAGGGTACCGGGGACATGGTTAAATTAACATTATGTCTTATTTTGTGAGATATTCCCTTACATCCTGTATTATTAGTATTAACTATGGCCAAAATGTCATACCTTGAGTACATCGTCTCATGTTTGGCCGTGAGGCACCGCAACGATGTGATTTATTACACAAAGCTATGGGGATCACACTGTATTTGGTCGTAATAACGCCAGAAAAAAAACGTCCTTGGTTTTTACCGCGAAGCCACTTTGTGTTTCAATAGCGAGCTGGAGACAACCCACGTGTGAAAATATATCGCAAACACCAGCTATATGTTTGGCAACCTCTTAGCGTATGACGTAACTTTATATACTGAACTAAGCAAAGTAAAAGTGCAGCTTCTTTACCCTCTGGCAAACATCTGAGTGGCGACGGTCGACAGCAAAGCAGTTATCAAAAATCAGATGGAAAAAGTAGCCTTTGCTCATGTTATTGTAATTAAAAAGAAGATGAATTAGTTAACCTATATTACGCCTTGCGACTTCTTCAGGGCTAAAAAAAAGCTGGAGTCAAACTTTTTTTTAGCCCTGAAGAAGCCGCGAGGCGTAATATAGGTTAACTAATTCATCTTCTTTTTAATTACAATAACATGAGCAAAGGCTACTTTTTCCATCTGATTTTTATCTGCACAATGCTCATCACAGCCATCCATCATATATGCAAAGCAGTTATGCCCGATATAATTATATTATTGTGTGTATTGCGTCTAGCCTAGCTGGTAGCTGCCCCAGCCAGTCCGATGGAGTATAACATTCCTGATACTCTGAAAACGACAACTTTATTTGATTTTAGAGCAACAAATGGAAAGTATGGATTAGGCTTTTCGATCGTCATTGTTGGATAGGACGTTAATGCCATTTCGATGGCCCTGAGTGATAACATTTTATTTGACCTTGGGCCTTCCAGGGCTACAATCAATTATTATAATTTAAGTGAAGTTTAGTGCTTAAAAGCTTAAAACTGACTTAGTAATAAATCGGTCATTGTTGCTCGGTGCCTGCCATTTGTTTTATTTCATCGAATGGAGCTGGAGTAGTTACGTGTCATTAGTTTCCGAGTTTTAAGTTTATTTTGTCGCGGGCTGTACGCTGCAATCTACGCCAGCTTCAATGCCAGTTGCGTTTCAAACCGATTTTGACAGAGATTTTACAATTATTCGAATTATCTATAAGATGTCTGTATATTTAAAGAATGACAAAATATTTCCTCTGACAAGATGAGAGGCTTCAGGTAATTTCGCAACTCTATGCAAGTCATCTTATTAAATCGTCAAAGTGCGTACACGAGTTCAAAAGTAGTTCAAAAGCACCTGCAATGCATAAGCAGACGGCAGGCGCATGAGTGAACATAGTTGAGGTGCTGAGTTCAACTTATGTCCCGCGTTCGCCAGGTATACATGTCCAGATTACGCGCCGGACCTGCAGCTACTTGGAATGCCTAGCTGCAGGCGTGCGGCGAACACCATTGTTTTGCACTGTCCTGCCGGATATCACGTCTCTTTTGTTTGAGCCGCTGCAGCGCGGGCAATTGCGGCCGACTTTTTAGGCCACTGGCGCCTTCACAATACAACGCGAACGCAGTGACATTCACGGTCGCACCTCGCACCTCCGCACCAGACAAACAGACAAACAGACTGGCTGACTGACAGACAATCCGTCAGCCAGTCAGTATGTCTGTATGTCTGTCTGTCTGTCTGTCTGTCTGTCTGTCTGTCTGTCTGTCTGTCTGTCTGTCTGTCTGTCTGTCTGTCTGTCTGTCTGTCTGTCTGTCTGTCTGTCTGTCTGTCTGCCTGTCTGTCTGTCTGTCTGTCTGTCTGTCTGTCTGTCTGTCTGTCTGTCTGTCTGTCTGTCTGTCTGTCTGTCTGTCTGTCTGTCTGTCTGTCTGTCTGTCTGTCTGTCTGTCTGTCTGTCTGTATGTCTGTCTGTCTGTCTGTCTGTCTGTCTGTCTGTCTGTCTGTCTGTCTGTCTGTCTGTCTGTCTGTCTGTCTGTCTGTCTGTCTGTCTGTCTGTCTGTCTGTCTGTCTGTCTGTCTGTCTGTCTGTCTGTCTGTCTGTATGTCTGTCTGTCTGTCTGTCTGTCTGTCTGTCTGTCTGTCTGTCTGTCTGTCTGTCTGTCTGTCTGTCTGTCTGTCTGTCTGTCTGTCTGTCTGTCTGTCTGTCTGTCTGTCTGTCTGTCTGTCTGTCTGTCTGTCTGTCTGTCTGTCTGTCTGTCTGTCTGTCTGTACGCGGAGTAATGGAGGTGCGACCGTGAATGTCACTGCGTTCGCGTTGTATGTTGAAGCCGCCAGTGGCCTACAAAGTCGGCCGCAATTGCCCGCGCTTCAGGGCACGCCCCGAAATCCCCGGCGCGTAACGTTTCCAGCCACTCAGCGTCGCCGGAGCGGTCTGCTCAAGGCGAAACTGTTAATTAGCGGAGCAGACGGCGGACTCGGCTCGTGACAGATCCTGGGGAACGGTGGTGGGGAGGGGTGCACGCCCAGTGAATACTTCTGAAGCCCGCGCCGGGCGACACAAGCCATTCAGCAGCCGGCTGTGGTCGCGCGAGGAACGGTTCGCCGGAAACTAGCCGGCCCTCAGTTCCCACGACCACGACCCGGCGATGATCCGTTTTCTGCTGCTCGTCTCCGGCGTGCTGCTGTCGTCGGCGACGCTGATTGACTTTGTGGCCGTGGGTGACCGGCGCTACTACTGCAGTGACCGGCAGCACTTGGTCGGCGACTGTATGGACGACCCTCACCGCCCGGGCGCTAGCGGCTACGGCTACCACCGGGACCAGGGTCGCAGCGTCGGTCGCGGCTTCTACACCCTCAGGTCCGACTATGACGCCGAGCTGGTCTGCGACTTTCTCAAGGACGGCGGCGTCCACGACGAAGTCACGGTAAGGGGCGTTCTAAAAAGGTCCACACATTCGGTGTTCGACGGCGGTGGGTGTGTGATGAACGGAGAGAGCCGCTTGTTGGTTTGGACTGTGCACGTGCAGTGTACAATGCCGCATTGGAATTTTGACCAGAGTGAAAATTAGGCGCGACGGATGCAAGTATTTTACCAATTGGGTGTTTGATATCCACTGATGGGCATACACTGCGTTCCGGCAGAACATAGCCTGGGTGAAGGTGTCGGACGGGCGCCCCCGGAGCCACTCGGGTCGGTACCGTCACGGCGGTGGTGGTGGACGGGACAGACGGCGACCCAGACGCTCCAGCCTCGGGGACGTCTACGACAGCCGGTACCGCCACAGCAGTATCGTCACCACGCGAGCTGAAAGGTGGGTGGATCTGCTTCTTTCGTATTGACACTTATTGGCACTTATTGGCACGTATTGACACTTATTGGCACTTTTGGACTCTGACATTAACTGTTAATCTTGCTTCGAAGTAAAATAATACTGTTATACTGTTCGATACTGTTATACTGATGAAACTGTTCGACAGTAGTGTTCTACTGGTATACAATTATGGTACTATACAAAGTGGTTTGCAATAATAAAAAAATGTTACTATTGAGACTTCGGTTCAATAATTGAAGTGAACGTTTTAAACGTGAAGGTTTTACAGAAGACTGTAGGTGGCTTCCCCTTATAATAAAGCATTGTAGCGGTTCTGGTAGACTGTCGACTGGTCTCGACAGTTGCTGAAATGTACTCTCGTAATGTGATGTCTCTCTAATACAGAGACATGCTCATTGCTCAGCTCTGTTTTGCCTGGATTGTCCTGAGTTATGTCACCTCTCCGCTGTCGCAGGTCGACCTATTACATCCGGGACTACACGGCTGCGGACTTCGGCGCTTATAGATGTTTCGGAACCCGTGCAGATGACAGCGTTGTCTACATGGAGGTCGAATTTAACCCGCAACACTCGTCAGGTAGCAAAGTCACTGACGTCGTTTTCACAGCAAAGAACGCGTTTTGATTTTCCTTCGATGGACTTTTTCTGGTAAAATGTCAGCGATATCCGTGTCCTTGCGTCACTAGCTATAATGGCATGACGTCATTAGCTATGGCTAAGTTTGACCTCACCTGGCCCTGGGTTGCTAACCGTGGAGAAGCGGCCTCCAACTCCCCCTCCGTTGTTAACCGTTGCAACAGCTTACAACCGAGGGTCCGTCCCGGGAGTCCCAACGTGTTGGGAGGCAGCCCTTAGTATCGCAGTCGGTATACGCCGCTCCATGTTCCCTTTTCCAAGTGTAAATCATTGTTCATATCAATACATCTTAATGCCCCCTGAAAATACCTGCATCATATCCGGAAAACGGAGTGTTCTCACAATATAAAGTTAAATAATATCGCAGTTAATATCCTACTTAAGAATGACTGTCACGTTCATAATTTGGTTAAAAATGTAAAAGGGATCGTCAAGCGAGGTTTATTTCAACATCTCAGCCAATTTGCTGAAATTGTATAATAAAAACGTCAAAAAATATAGAAAACAATAGAAGGGCTTCGACGATGCGTCACATGTATGTACTTATCACACGCATGTGTCACTTCCATCGCTGCGGTCACCACTGCCATAGGTATTATTCAGTGAACACTAAATGAATGTGGTGCCAAAGTATCTTCGCAAAAGAACAACATCAGATATCATGGCCATCGCATAGGTGTCGATTTATATACTTTTGGGGTTGCTCTGCCCCCCCCCAATGTTGAGTTCGCCCCCCCCCCCCTCCCCCTTCCCCAATGGTACTCGCTCGGCCCCCGAATGTTTTTGGCCGCAGGCGGATCCAAGAGGGGGCAGAGCGGCCAAGCCACCCAAACCGCCTGAAATGGGCAACAAATTGACACCTTTCCTATTTCAAAAGAAATTCTACGCAGCTTTTACTATGAAAAGTTTGTTTTAAATCACCTCTTTATGTATAAAGATGCGAAATCCGGTGAATTTTTAACATATTTACAATATTTGATTTTTAGGGAATTTTTCCGAAGAAATAATTGTTTTTAATTGATTTATTTTAAATGTTTTTTAGGGGTCAAAAA
>JAXIVJ010018351.1:0-23474 GCA_036785665.1 Chirona hameri | reverse complement strand
GCATGATTTTGTCAGGTTTTTGCTATTAGGTGTTATTGTGTTGCTGGCATTTGTGAGCAACTTACGTCACATGCCTTCTTATAACTTTTTATTTAGCTGTTGGCCACACATCTCCCTCTTTCACATCCCAACCATTTATATTTTGATCTGAACCACTTGCCTTGGCACGTTCAGCCCATTTTGTGTGAGAATGGATCCAGATAAACTGCAAGTTGCAGAGCTGAAGCGGGGGTTGGATAGGAGGGGAGAAGATACTAGAGGTACAAAGTCTGTTTTGCGTGAGAGACTTGAGCAGGTGTTGAAAGAAGAAGCACTTGTGCATAGTACTTTAGATGATAAGAGTAGTGTTGTTAAGTCCATTCCTGTACAGGAGAAGAAAGAGAACAAAGAAGATGGCAGATCTGTGAGATCATCTCGCTCTGCATCAACAAGGGCATCAAGCAGAGCATCAGTTTGCTTCAGAACGGGCCCTGGAAACTGCGAGAAGAGCAGGACTTCATGCAAAGGCAGCAGCATTGAAGAAAAGACATGGGATAGAAGAGCTTCAAGAGCAGTTAAGAAGAAAGAAGGAATCACTCGAAATCCAAGCTGAGTTGGATGAAAGCCAGGCAAAAGAAGATGTGTTGGCTCAGTTTGAAGAAGAAGAGGCTGTCAAGAGATCAGAGGCATTCATGCCACCCAAACAAGAACAAGAAGACAGAAGGACAAGGCAAGAAGTGGAAGCTCTGCCAGCCAGGTTGGAAAGAAGAGAAGTAGAGATGGCATCAGTGATTCCAAATCTCAAGAGAGTTGGCATGCAGCCCCTTGAATTGCATCCCTTTGACGGCAAACAAGAGGAGTTCTTGCCATTCATGACTGCTTTTGAGGCTAACATAGCCACAAGGTTGGACAGTGAAGACGAGAAACTGCTGTATCTTTTGCAGATGACAAAGAAGAAGCCACATGACCTTGTGGCCACATACATCTACCTGGGAGAGAAGGGCTATCAAGAGGCTGTACGCCTGTTGAAGACACGCTACAGCAACTCAACTGAAGCAAGAGCATGTTTGATTGAAAAGATGAGGAGTCATCCAGCTATCAAGTATGATGATGTGGAGGGTTTTGACAACTTCACGATACTGCTGAGAGGGGTGTTCAATGCTTTGCAGTCGCCTTCACTAGGTGATGCTGGCTTGGACCCAAGAACGATCTGCCAGATCGTCGAGAAAGTCCCCTGGATGTCAGACAGGTGGCGGCGAATCGCTGACAAGGTCGAGCAAAAAGAACGTCGCCAGGCGAACTTCAAAGAACTGGTAGAATTCATGGAGACAGAAGCAAGGATCAGTAAGAACCCGGCATATGGGAAGCATGTGCTCGGTACAAGAAACAGAACAGAAAGAAGACCCCCAGAAACCCAGAGAACACAAGAAGTCAAAAGAACCCAAGAATACAGAAGGGGACCAGAAGTCAGAAGCCGAACGCTGGCAGGTAGTGTGAAAACGGTGGACAAGTGTCTGTTCTGTGAGCGATCTCACGAAGTTGATGTATGCGAGCAGTTCGCAAGCAGGACAGAAGAGGAGAAAACACAGTTTGTGATGGCAAAAGGCCTATGCTTTGGCTGCCTGAAGAAGGGACACAGGTCGAAAGACTGCGAAGAAAGAAAAGAATATGTAAGAAAAAACATCCTACAAGCCTCCACCGGGAAGTCAAGCTTCAAGCCCCTATGAGCCACGAGAACATGCCTGTGATCAAGAATGGGCATGTCTCACATAACAATCTAGAAGATGGGGGGAAGCTGCAGAAGCTACAAGTGACAGCTGAGTTCATGGGCAGGAGAACAGAGACAGGAGCTTTCTTGGACAGTGGAAGTACCCATTCGTTGATATCAAGGCAGCTTGTGAACCAGCTGGGTATCACACCTCAGAAGAAGTCTACCATCATCATGTCGACCATCAACGGGGACCGCCGTTTGACGAGCAGCATTGTGGCTGGTGTATGGATCAAGAGCAAGGAGGGAGATCACCGGATGGAACTGCCAGCTCTTTACGTTTTGGATAAGATACCCGTCGACGAAGAAGATTGTGTGACTCAAGGTGATGTAGACAAGTGGTCTCACCTGAAAGAGGGTGGTGTCAGCGTGGGCCAAGAGACTGACAGCGGTGAAATCGGTTTCCTGATTGGAAGCAATGCTGCTGCCATCACAGAACCACTGGAAGTGGTTGGTAGCAAGAACAAAGACGCACCATATGCTGTGAGAACCATATTTGGATGGACAGTGTGTGGTGTGGAGAAGTCAAAATCAAGCGTCATGCGCGTCAACCGCATGAAGATCAGCAGGATGATGGAGGACTGTGAAGTAGATGAAGGCGGTTTTGGCAGTTGTGCAGAGAATCGTAAGGGTTTGTCACTGGAAGACATCAAGTGGTGTTTCAAGGTCGAGCAGTCGTGCATTCAAAAGGAGGGCAAGTACGAGATAGGACTGCCGTTTCGCGAAGAGCGGCCCAACCTACAGAACAACTACAAGATGGCAGAAAGAAGGTTCGAACAACTAAAGAAGAGATTTGACAAAGACCCTAGTTTTGCAGTAGAGTACAAAGCACAGGTTGAGAAGATGATCAGTGAGCGCCATGCGGAACAAGCACCAACTGGTGCAGAAGAGGAAGAGCATGCAGGACAAGACAACATAAGATGGTACTTACCTCACCACGCAGTACGCCATCCCGCCAAGCCTGACAAGCTGCGAGTTGTATTCGATTGTGCGGCCAAATACAATGAGACCAGTCTAAATGACACGTTGTTACAGGGGCCGGACTTAACGAACTCCCTGATGAACGTGTTGATTCGGTTTAGACAGGAGCCCGTTGCCTTTACAGCTGACGTCGAAGCCATGTTCTTGCAGGTGATGGTCCCAGAGAAACAGCGCGACTACCTCAGGTTCCTGTGGTGGCCTGAAGGAGATACGACGAAGTCAACTCAAGAACTGAGAATGACCCGCCACCTGTTCGGAGCGACGTCCAGCCCGTCCTGCGCGAACTTCGCTCTGCGTCGGACTGGAGAGGATCATGGAGATAGCTTCGGTGCAGAGGTTGTGGAAACGCTGAAACGGAACTTCTACGTCGACGACGTTCTCAAGGCGACGGCATCAGATGATGAAGCTGTGAAGTTGGCGCTGGATTTGAAACAGCTTTGTGCCAAGGGCGGTTTCAAGCTGACGAAGTTTAGCTCAAATAGCGTGGCGGTTCTCAAAGCCATCCCAAAGGAGGATAGGACAAGGGAAGTGAAGGAACTGGAACTCGGGCAAGATCCTTTGCCGGCGGAGCGCGCGCTGAGTGTTCAATGGGACAAGGAGACGGACCAACTAGGATTTCGCTTGGATGTGGAATCCTTGAAGAAGCGACCGAGTACAAGGAGAGGAATCCTGTCAGCAACTGCTGCCTGCTACGACCCGCTAGGTTTAGCTACCCCGTACCTGATCAGAGGAAGGATGATCTTACAAGAACTCACACGACTCAGACTGGGCTGGGATGATCCAGTTCCCCCCGGCGTGAGCAAGGACTGGGACAGGTGGCTGACGGGGCTGGGTCACTTGGCCGAGTATCGAGTACCACGGTGTATCTGCCCTGGTGGACTGGGCGCTGCAGCTAAGGTCGAGCTGCATCACTTCGCAGACGCCAGTCAGAAGGCGTATGGCACTGCTTCCTACGTGCGCATCGTCAGTGCAGATGGTGATATCCACTGCGCTCTCCTCATGAGCAGAGCTCGCGTAGCTCCAGTTAAGTCGATCAGCATCCCGCGACTGGAGCTTTCTGCCGCAAAACTGGCAGTGGAAGTCAGTCTGGAGTTAACCCGTGCTCTGGATGTGAATGTAGACGACATTGCATTCTGAACGGATAGCACGACTGTGCTGAAGTATATAAACAATGAGACGACCAGGTACCACGTCTTCGTGGCAAACAGGCTGGCTGCCATACACGACGGTTCGAAGAAGGAGCAGTGGAGGTATGTACCCTCAGGTGCAAACCCAGCAGATCAGGTGACAAGAGGAGGCCGTTGCAAAACTGGGCCCTGGAGTCGAGGTCCGGCGTTCCTGTGGAAGACATCCGAGCACTGGCCAAGACATCCAGATGTGGGTGAAGTGCCAGCAGAAGACCCGGAAGTGAAGACCACAAGAGTTAGATCTGCAACTGTTCTGACAGTAAAGAAGGAGACATCAGTGGACGTATGTGAGGCGCCGATGGAGAAGCTCATTAGGCACTACTCATCGTGGGCAAGACTCACCAGAGCTGTGGCGTGGATTCGCCGAGTGCTTCGGGTTCTGAAGAGCAAGACGCAGGTCGTAGAAGCGACGAACCGACAGACAGATGCTCAAGTAGAACTCACTGTGAAGGACCTGGAAGATGCTGAGTTATGCATTGTGAAGCATGTTCAACGATCGAGCTTCAGTCAAGAGTTGAAAGACTTGGAAGCTGGACGTCATGTGAGCCTCTCTAGTCGCATCGCAAGACTGAGCCCCTTTCTTGACGACGGGTACTTGAGAGTGGGTGAACGGCTGGAGAATTCAACCCTGAGCTGGGCCGCAAAGCATCCTCTGATTCTACCGGCAAGAGGAGAGGCAGTGGACCTCATCATCGCTGACGTGCACCGTAAGGTCGGACACGAAGGACGTCAACATGTCATGTCTGAACTGAGGACCAAGTACTGGGTGCTCAAGGCAAACTCCGCCGTGCGCCGGTGCATCAGTACTTGCCTGAGCTGTCGTCGACGTCTGAAACCAGTTGAGTCCCAGAAGATGGCGAATCTACCTCCAGACAGAATCGAAGAAGGTGAACCACCATTCACGAGTACAGGGGTCGACTACTTTGGACCATTCTACACAACACGAGGGAGGAAGAAGGTGAAGAAGTACGGAGTCATTTTCACCTGCCTCTCCGTGCGAGCTGTGCATATCGAAATAGCGGAAAGTATGTCAACAGACTCGTTTCTATGTGCATTACGACGTTTCCTCTCGAGGCGAGGTAATGTGAGTCTGTTGAGATCAGACAGAGGGACCAACTTCGTAGGCGCAGAAAAAGAGCTCAAAAGGGAAGTCGAACATCTTCTAGCGAACGACAAGAGCATCAAAAGAGAAATGTTGGGAAAAGGAATCGAGTGGCGCTTCAATGTGCCAGCAGCGTCTCATCACGGCGGCGCGTGGGAAAAGATGATCCGCACCGTCCGTAAGATATTCAACGCGATCCTGAATGAACAAACATTCAGCGAAGAAACTTTACACACACTGATGTGTGAAGTAGAGTGTGTCGTAAACAACCGTCCCCTCGTTCCTGTGTCATTGGATCCTGGAGACGACTTGCCTCTGACACCAAACCACAACCACTTGAGATGCCTGCTTCCAGCGTTCGACACCCTAACCGACGATGATGCTGAGGGACCCAAACGATGGAGACAGGCGGCCTATTTAGCCGAACAGTTTTGCCGTCGCTGGAGGAAGGAGTACGTACCTCTACTACAGCAGAGAAGCCTACCGATGACGCGGAGCAAGACGAACCTCAAGGCCGGAGATGTTGTTCTCGTGGTGGACGACACTGTGCCAAGAGGGGTGTGGCCGCTTGGCCGTGTGGAGGCAGCCCTGGCGGGCGATGATGGGAAGGTGCGATCTGTCCGAGTCCGCACCCGGGGCACGCCGTACCTCCGACCAGTGACCAAAGTGGTGAAGATTGTGCAGAGTTGAAAGGATCTCAGAAACCTCAGGAGAGAGAATTTGTTGAAGTTTTGAAAGATGAATATTTGTTTTGATGTCAACGGACATCAAAAGGGGCCGGGTGTAAGTGCCAGTTCCTTTTCCCCCACCCATTGTTTTAATCTACCGCTCCCGTGTCCCATGTCCCATGGCCACGTTTTCACAGCTAATAGATTAATTTAGTGGTTGCGATCTCCGATGAATTGCGACGTACCGAATTGTTTGTGCGTCACATTTGACTTTGTTTCGAAGAGTGTGACAGGGACGCGAGTGTGGCGTGGTGGAGATGTGGCCCTGTGGCTCGTAGCTGGGGCTAGAGAAGCCAGTCAAGAGATATTGTGATGACATTGTTTTGGTTACCGTATTTGTTCGTATTTGTTGTTTTTGTGTCTCTGACATATACTTCATGCAGGCAAATATGAGTTTGACCAACGCACAAAGGTGTGCCACGTGAAAAGAACAAGAAGAAACGATGGGCGCAACAATAATGATTGTAGTTTGCTCAAAGTTTGGACTTTGCACAATGTGTTGAATTTAAAGGGAAATAATGACCTTTTCCCACAAAAATGGAGTTAGCACTTTTGAAATCGACAGACGAGGCCAAAATATGATGTAAATTCATCGCATTTTGCATATAAAAATTACTTCCGAGAGATATTTCGAGCTAAACTTGATAAGCGTTCCACACTTTTAACGACCGGTACTTACAAATTACTTTTCGGTTTCCATCAAACTCCGGGCTTGCCCCGTATTGCATTTTTACGCAATGGTGTGGAATATATATTTTGTGTTCTGCTTGTTGGGATTGTATGCCCACCCTTCTTTTACAATTAACAAACAATACAAAAACTGGCAATTCAATCGGAAGCTTATCGATGCACGTCGACGGGGACCTATTTAGTGTTCGCGATTTGTTTATAAGTGCCCATTCAACAACGTTGAACAGATTTATACAAAAGCATGTGTCGCTTTCCAATAGTGGAGGGAAAATACCGACCATGAATTTCCCAAACTTCCAATTTTGAATTAGGGAATAATTTTATTTAATTCTTAAATTTAGATCATATCATTTTAATACCATAACGGTAGCCAAAGAAACTGTTGCTAACAAAATCAAAAGGTCATTATTTTCCTTTAAGCTGATTTTCTCGTTAAAGTGGCGTGTAGTAACGTTACTAAATGTCCTAGATCTCAAAAGTTTTCGACGAAATTTATTCATTTTCGCACAAAAGCCGTGACATTGATGTAGAAGAAGGTACCAAAAGTTTCACGATGATAACGTTATTTGATTTTGAGCAATTACGAATGTTCGTAAAGGAGGGTCAAAGGAGGGTTCGTCAAGATTTGCCCACCAGTCAATTCAAATAATATTTACAGTGGCTCTCTTAATGTCACATAGTTGCCCTCTAGTCTCCTGTCTAGTCGTGGGGCCTCCGAGGGCCGGCAGTCGATATGAGAGTGGCATCGCCAGGCAGAAGAGAGCCCCCTTGCCGGCCTGAGCGGGATATTAAGCCGGTAAGAAATGACCGTCAGCGTCTTTGAGAGGACCATCGATTGACCAGCAGAGGACCCTCGGTCGACTCGAAAGGGTATTTTAGGGCCTGATGGGGTTATTATCAGTCGCAATGAGTCTTATTTCGGTCTAATAGGGCCCCTGTCAGGCCTCAGAGGGCCCTCGGTGTGTGTGAAGGGGATCTAAGAGGGCATCATTCAGGCCTGAGAGGGTCGTATAGAGTAGGCGGGAGCCTGTCTGAAAGGGCCCTCGGCCGATCTGAGGAGGCACGCAGCTGACCTAAAAAAAAGATAAAAATGTTTTTAGATGGAATTTGAGTTACGAGGCTGGCATTGTAGTTTCGGTATTCCATTTGCCGCTCCAACTTTAAATATAATGAAAGCTACGCCGTCTGATCATCGCCACCGTTCTTCCCTCTGGAGCCCAGGTGGGCCAAAAGGGCCCACCGAAGCTCCATGGAGCTGGCTTTGCAGACCCCTGGCTACATACCTGCATAACATAACTATCACCGCAGTCACTTCCCTGGGTGTCATTGACACTCATTCGCAAACACAATTGTCGATTGAAATCACAACAAAAGTGTCGGTTCTTTGGACACGGTGTGCCTGGTGAACGTGTCTGGCAAGCCACCGTATCTAGGATATTTTTTCAAGAAATCGTCAATTTTCTAGCACCATTAAATTAATATAATAATTCCTACCATATTCATTTTCGAAACTTGACAGATAGATAAATAATTGTGGGATAACAAATTGTGACATACAATTATTTCCCATTGTGCGCCTTCCAATAGTTCCTTAAACCCTTAAACTTGCACGGACGGTACGTGCACATTTTTGGAGATCTGCCAACTTGTACGGACACTGTCCGTAGTGGTGGCGACGCCTATGTTGCTCAACAATTTTTCGCTGACGTCTTCCCCGTCACCCAACATTTGTTTACGCTCCACCCCCCCCCCCCCCTCAACAACTTTTTGCCGAGAAAACGCAGAGCGAAATTTTTGTCCCCCCAAACTCGAAAGCTAGATCCACCACTGCACACAATGTAGTGGACCAAGCCTACCCTCCTGTGACGAAAGCGCTTACTGGAACTCTAACCCTGTTCCGAGGGATATGGGTGACGGGACGAATTTTTCAGAGGCCCGCCGAGGGATTTGAACCCCGGTCCCCGGCACAGCAAGCAAATGTCTTACCACTGTGCCAGATTGCTCCCCCAAAGCACACAATATCATAACATGCGCCATTTCCGAATTTTGCCCCACTTTCGCAATATATACTGAACATGCGTGTCTATGTTATCAGAATATATTGCTTTCATTTTTTTTTAAGGGGGGATATTTTAAAAAAAAATTGTCCGAATGTTTTTGAATGGATGGATTTCCGAGGTCAGGCCCCGCGCTAAGCATTGCTTGTTGCGCAGGCCCTGACCCCACCACCCGATCAAGCAATTCCTGGCGTCCGGCAGAATTTAGCAGCGAAAGTTGTACGCGCCCGACATACATGGACACGGTCCGCCCCGCCCTCTGACGTCACCTGACCTTGAGTGCGACCGCTGCCACCGGCCACAGGCCATCCCAGTCAGGGGCAAATAGCGAGCGCCGAAGCGACTCGAACCCGGGCTGCCACTACCGGGTGATATCAGAAGTCCAGCGCTCTCCCAACTGAGCTACAGGGGCGGACAATAATCTGGATAACTTAGCCAAAGTTTTTTTGCAAAAAAAATAGACCAAAGTGGTACGGCCATAGCCTTCCGGCCCCCTTGTTCCCACTCTTGTGACATTTTCGCTCAGGTCAATATAAAGGTCGCCAGAGGTCATCAAAGGTCACATTTTCCATGTTTAGGACTTCGCTCCCGAAACACCCTAAATATCTCGGGAATTGTGATAGCTTGGAACAAACGGAGAAATGCACTCGAAAGCTCTTGAAACATGCTATGGCTTAGGTGTCCTCAAATTTTATATAAGGTTTAAGTTTAGGCTCCAGACTCCAAAGGTAACTAAAGGTCATGTTGGCATTTTCTTCCCAAAAGTTGTTGGCGCATAAATATTTACCTAATACAAATATGAAAATAATGTTAACGCCATCGTGTCTGCCTCGTCAAAACGATCCGAACCATACTTATGGTGACCCTATCGGGTCAAGTTCAAAATAAGACCTTAGGTCAAGGTCATTTGGTGACCCAGGTCGGTCATGTTACATATGGGGAGACGCATCACGCCAAGATAAACACTGTCGTATCAGTCACACGTCTCTAGCTAGCACGTCTCTAGCTCTCCAGTTTGTTCCTTGCATTTCCTCAAATTGTCAGGAGGCACATCCAAACGCCCCCCCCCCTCCCCAACGGCCAACATGGTGCAGGTTAGGCCTAATCCACTGTGCTTGGATCCATGTAAAATAACACGCGAGTGCATCAGCCCGTTGTCAGCGCCATGAGGAAGCCAAATACAGTTCAGTAAAATTACGGTTTTATTTTTACAGTTCAGTTTAATTACGGATCATTTTTGTTACTGGACTAGTGACTAACACGAGAGTATTTTGTTTTGCTCCCTCGCATATTTCGCAATATCTCGTAAACCACCGCCAATATCGTCCCCAAACTTTCAATACTCGCTTTCACATCAAGTACCGTTCACTAAACGGCTAAAGTTTTAGCAATGACAAGGGTGGCAATGCCTCTTCCCATTTTCGCACATACTCCTATTCCGAACTCCAGACGAAAAACGTTAACATTTCATTCCAACTGGCCATTTGTGCGTTCAAGTTGGGGTGGGGACAATAAGATGTTTTTTGTTTCTGTTGAGCAATAAGTTCCATGAATAGAGGTAATTCGTCACGATTCGTCACAAATAGTCCATCTGAAGATAATTCGAATGTAAACATTTCAGTTATCGATATCGCTAATTCTGCACCTTCAAATGGTTCCGCAAACTTGTGCGGACAGTCCGCACAAGTTTTTGAAGGTATGCCAACTTGTACGGACACTGTCCGTACTGTCCGTAGTGGTGGCGACGCCAATGATGACCTCTGGTGATGACCTCTGGTGATGACCTCTGGTGATGGCCTCTGTTTGATGACCTCAATATTGACATGAGCCAAAAGATGACCGAAATAGTTTCAAAATAAATTTTGACGAGCTTTCGAACGTTTTTCTCTTCAGTTTTTGTCTACGTTCCATAGGAGCCGAGTTTGAGGGGGCGTCTAAACGCCCCCCCCCCCCGGCACAGCGAAGGTGGCGCCGAGCACCGGCACGGCGGGGGTTAATGTCATAAGTGTATTCAATAGGACAGGTGCTTTCAAATGATGCCCATATTGCTTACATTTGAAGAAAACCGAAATTTGTCAACTCGCTGGGCAAATGAGGTCATGACATATGACCCCTGTTAACCCCCAAGGAGTTTCAGTGGCACGCAAAATTTTGCATGCATGTTACCAATTGAATGAACAAACTTTTGTGTACATTTTATTAAAAAAAGATTGAAGCAGGCAAACATGGCTTGATCTTGACACCTCACTTCAAGGTCATCAGGTCAAATTATCAAATTTTGACTTTAGGGGGAACTTTTTATGCCAAATATGACATTTGTTCGGACGATAGAAGGATATCCGTCGAAAAATGAGTATGTTTCTCTTTTCTCCTTCATGGCCCCAAAACAAACTTCGTGGCATTGTATGACGTCATGCATATGGCAGCTCATATATGAAAGTTATTGCACACAATAATGGCGTACTAGTGACATATAGTACTTCGCGGACGTATTGCTTAAGTTTCTGAATCTTTCGATAAAATATCTCTATTTCATAAAATCACTGTTTTCTCGTAGCCCACCGCAGTATCACGGTTACTATAAAATACATTATTTAAATTCTCCTATCTCAGTTCCAAACACCATGTTGAAGGTGAACTATTCCTTTTAAAGAGAGATAATCACCTTTTGATTTTGTTAGCAACAACTTATTTGGCTACCGTTATGGAATTAAAATGTTGTTGATCTAAATTTAAGAATTACATAAATGTTTTCCCTAATTCAAAGTTGGAAGTTTGGGAAAATTAATGATCGGTATGTTCCCTCTACTATTGGAAAGCGCAACATCTGGCGCTTTTGCATCAATCTGTTCAACGTTGTTGAATGGGCACTTGTAAATAAATCGCAGACACTAAATAGGTCGCCGTAGTTTAGCTTGGCACCGGCCGGCCGGTGCCAAGCTACACTGCCGATTTCAATGCACCTTTTCAAATGATTGTTGATTGTTCATACATTTTTTGGCACATATTCGCAAAAGATAGAGTGCGGGAAACATATTGCATACCTTCATGATAAATAGCAATGCGTAGGGAGGCTAATTTACTGAATTCGTTATCGAGTACTTGCTGAGTACCGACCGATATAAGCGTGGATCGCTTATCAGTAGGAAACTACCAATATCTTTCGGTGGGAATGTTTATATGCAAAATGTAATGAATTCACATCATATTTTGGCCTCGTCTATCGATTTCAGGTGCTAACCCATTTTTGTGTGGAAAAAGTGATTATCTCCCTTTCAGCGTTTTTGACCCATGTAAAAGAGCACTGGAAGCTTTGCTTTGAGTTAAGCAGGGACCAGAAGCCAGGGACCGCGACCCCGGTCGCTGTTCTTCGCGGGTCGCAGGCGTCACGTGACGACTGACGAGGCGGGCCAGCCCTGGCCGGCCGGCATATTTCCAAAGTGTATACAGCTGGCGGGCGTATTTAGAAATAGCAACCACTTAGGGAGACATAAGTCAGTCAAAAATATAGATATTGCTTTGATTTTGTGGGGGGGGGGGGGGGCATCGTCCATAATTGGGTCTCCAATATATCTTCCGGTTTGTAATACATTTGAAAATTTATATTTTGGGCTGAACAAAAAAAAAAATGGGGAACAATTTTCCAAAATCAAACTTTTCAAACATATTCAAAAACCGGAAGATATATTGGAGAACCAAGTATGGACAATGCCCCCCCCCCCCCCCAAAGCAATATTTTTGACTGACTTATGTCTCCCTAAGTGGTTGCTTTTTCCAAACACGCCCGTCAGCTGTATATACACTTGGGAAATATGCGGCCGGCCGAGCACGCCAGGCCGGCGGGTCGTGACCGCAACCACCACTATAGGGAAGACAGAGTTATGCGTCGGTAAGCGCTGCTCGTAACCCGACAACGCAGAATTTCACAAATTCAATACATGTTTACGATGTAAACGTTTTTGGGTGCAAGTTTTCAGTAACATCGACCGAGTAGTTGCAAAGAAATAAGCATCTGACAACCAAGCCTCTGAAGTAAGACCATGGATTACCTGGATAGGAAACTCAGTCTTCCGGCGCGACATTTCTAGTCCTGCCATCTAGCGGCACTTTATTCGTCACAAGGGTTGCGAGCGGAGTTTCCCATCCAGCTAATACCTGGATAGGAAACTCAGGCTTCCGGCGCGACATTATTAGTCCTACAACAACAACAATAACAACAAACAAATTTATTTGAAAAGCAAAAATAAACACAAAAACTTAATCACAGATTGGTGCAAAAGCGAGACCGCTTACACATGGCACCTCTCTGCAATGGTTGGCAGGAGGTAAACAAAAAGTCGACTGGCCGGCGCCGCAAACATGGCCTATTTAATTTTCTCCCATGCCGCGACCCCAGCAGGGACCCCGCGCGCCAAGACACCCGTCGTGCCTACGTTTTACTGAAACGTCCTGATCTAGTCAGGTAATTTTGGAAGCTCGTGGCCACCGCCAGTCCCTCGCGGTCTAGTCCTGCCATCTAGCGGCACTTTATTCGTCACAGGTGTTGCGAGCGGAGTTTTCCATCCAGGTATTAGGTAATCCATGGTAAGACTAAGAATAACTAGAAAATGGGAAAACATATAGCTTTATCTGGCCTATTCTGTAGCAAGTGGAAGATTATCCGTGTTACAATTGACAATTCTGAAAGCGTTTCCTTAGTTTTGTATTTTACTTTATATAATTGTGTTCATGTTCTGTATCCCTAAGTTTGCAGCATTACACAGAAGCGAACATCACCCTAACCTATGGCGCTGACTCAATGGGGGTCAACCAGCAACAAGCTATGTTTAGCTGGGTTGATTCTGGAGAGACCCAACATAGAAATACATGAAAATGACCAGGAATAGTGCCCCAGAATGTCTGCCAGAAATCCTTTACTAACCAAACGTGTGTATGAATCAGAGTTCGTCACGGCCTGGGCTGGCCCTATGGGCCATGGGCTGGGCCTGGGCTGGGCCTCAACTTTAAGGAAATCACCGGACTCTGGACGGGCCTGGGCTGAGAATGTTGAAGCTCAGGTCAAGAGCTGAAAAATATTTCAACCAGCAGTTCACTTCCACAGCAACACACTGTTGCTGTGGCTTTTTGTTTGTTTTTGGTTAGCATAGTTGGTTCTTTGTTTCACATTTATAGTATACAAGTAAATATGCTAGGATAGTGATTGCAAATTTTGTGAAAATATGTATATGCTTAATCTGAACCGGCCGGACCGGGCCTGGGCCTCAATATTATACATTTGACCGGGCCTGGGCTCGGTGTTCATGGGCCTGGGCCGGACCGGGCTGGGAGTTAGTGGGCCCGTGACGAACACTGGTATGAATGTGTAAATGCATGACTTAAAGGGACATTGTCACCTCGCAGGCCAATATGGAGTTTTTGGTGTGTATCGGTCGATGAAGCGTGTCCGATTTCACCTGCAAAATTTGGTTCCCGAAACTCACCCCATTAGATTAAAAAAAAAAAATTGCACCACTCATGCTTGCCAAACATTCGTAAAATTGGAGTCGCCACATCACTATTTAGAATCACTTCTTTGCGGACTGTTATTTTCTTTTGAATGTGGCAAACTCAACATCACCATTCCGTCAGTGCACTTTAAAATTAAAAAGCGTATGCAGTTAATTATATTTGAAACAACCTTAGCCTCTTACATAATAAAACAGCAAAAATTGCTATGGTTCGACTTTGGGACCGTAGGAGTTGTGACCTATACCTTATAACACAGATAGACTTTTCAAGGTCAAGTCTCGGCGAATTCGTACGCTTCGGCTTTGGGCGGGCGCCAATACCACCGCCAAACTGGATGAGGCGGCCATCATGAATCTAGTACTGAGTACAGCTGGGACCAACGTTTTGGAGTCAGAAATAAATATAAAATGTTTTGCCGATACACTGCTTTAGATGCTGCAGGAGCAAGTTTGAGCTTGAGCATACATGATTGTTGATTCCCACCATTCATTTAAGTTTCTTTTTAGAAATCCTCCGGAGGTGGCAATATCCCTTTAATGGGATCCAATTAGGGGGCTGTCATTTGCTGTCTT
This sequence comes from Chirona hameri, assembly GCA_036785665.1. Taxonomy (NCBI): domain Eukaryota; kingdom Metazoa; phylum Arthropoda; class Thecostraca; order Balanomorpha; family Balanidae; genus Chirona; species Chirona hameri. The sequence goes on along the minus strand of JAXIVJ010018351.1, from coordinate 8,902 downwards.
CAGCGATGACTACTTTTGCCTTCTCTTATATAATAATATAAATTGTACCATACCTAACATCAGTAGCGTACCCAGGATTGACTCCAGTAGGGGACAATTTTTTGCTCAGGGGGGCATTAAAGGAAATAGTTCACCTTGGAATTGTTTTACCAAACACGATTTGATTGTATTTTTTAATACAATTTATTTTTATATTGTTAAAAATGGCCTTATATCGCGCCGATTCAGGACATAAGGTCGTACATTTGTATTGTTTATCAAAACTATATGCATACTCTCTGAGTCAGAGTCCTGACGTCACGCGAATGTAAACAATGGTTCAGCCAATCAGATTCGAAAGTAGTCGCGTAAGGATAGACTCGCATTGGAGATGTGCCAACCGGCGGCCGGCGTTCGCTTGCTAGCACCAGCTGCAAGCTGATTGGCTGATGGTATAGCCTTTGCCCGGGCTAGAACCAGTACAACATTCTTTCGCCAGCACCGCATTCCTTCGCCAAGAACTCAAATATATTCGGCTGGAGAGTCTTTTCAGTCAATAAAACTTGCAGATAGGGGTTTCCCAACACGGGCCACAAAACTGCTATCTCAGTTTAAAACTGATGTTGAAGGTGAACTATTTCCTTTAAGTACCCCCACCAAAAAAAAAACTCACCGGATTTGGCCCACTATATTTTTAGAAGGGCATATTTTCACCATTTTTCTCTAAAAAAACATTATTTTTTTTCGACCAAAGGGGGCACGTACAGACCTGGGGGGGGGGCAATTTCCCCGTTTGCCCTCCCCCTTGTGTACGCCTATGCCTAACATTGGAAATTCTTCTTCCTGTATGCTTATTTACGTTTGTTTCCATTTCTTATCTGGGAGTGCCGCGACTTTCTCTTTTATGTTCTCTGGTGTTAAGGGGATATTGCCACCTCGCAGGCCAATATGGAGTTGTTGGTGTGTATCGGTAGGTTAAGCGTGTCCAATTTCACCTGCAACATTTGGTTACCGAAACTCCCCCAATTATATAAAACAAAAAATTGCACCACTTTGGTGCAATTGGTACACATTCACATTGGTACACATTCGTAAAATTGGAGTCGCCTCATCACTATTTAGAATCACTTCTTTGCGGACTATGATTTGCTTTTGAATATTGCAAACTCAACATCACCATTCCGTCATGGCACTTTAAAATTAAAATGCGTATACAGTTAATTATATTTTCAACAACCATAGCTTCTTTCATAATAAAACATGAATATACAGCAAGAATAGATATGGCTCGACTTTGGGGCCGTAGGAGATTTGTGACCTTACCTTATAACACAGATAGACTTTTGAAGGTCTCTGCGAATTCGGACGTTTCGGCTTTGGGCGGGCGCCAATTTCACAGCCAAACTGGATGAGAGCGGCCATCATGAATACTGAGCACTGAGCACAGCTGGGATACTGAGCACAGCTGGGACCAACGTTTTGGAGTCAGAAATAAATACAAAATAAATTGCCGATACCCTACTTTAGGTGCTGCAGGAGCAAGTTTGAGCTTGAGCATTCACGATTGTTGATCCCCACCATTCTAAATTTAAGTTGCTTTTTATAAATCATCCGGAGGTGGCAACATCCCTTTCAAGTATCGTGCTGTGAGTGGCTGGGATAGAGGGACTTCTGGTCACCTGATCATGGGTGGCGGTATATAAAAAACATGGCCAAGGTCGGTCCGCTCATTCGTAGATATTTCCCCCTAGCTGACGGAAGACTATAACTTCAGCGGACTGACGAAGTCCGCTCGGTATAAAGAAGCTGTTTCCTCTTTAGATGCTCCTGACTAGAACTTCTAATGAAATTACTAATGCCATAGGTAGCTTCTGTAAGTTGCTGTGTCTGACCAGCCACTTGGCTGAGGGATGACTGAGGAATGGCCGCTGTGACCTGTCCCATGGCCACGTCGGGTGCAAGACATGCAGTTCTAGTTTATCCAGCTGCCTAGTATTATTGACGCAATAGAAACTTGAGTTGCGGTAACCTTGCTAACCAGACGTCCCTTCTCCCCACCAGGTGCTGGCTGCCGCCATCCTCGGTCAAGTACTCATCTGTCTAGGCACCAACTTCGGCATGCACAGCGCGTCATGTTCGTCCAGGTGCCGGCCGAGCCGGACCGCTTCCTCAGCGACGACCAGCTCAACTGGACGATCTCCGTCACCATGCTGGGCGGCATGCTGGGCTGCGTGCTGGCCGTTCCGCTGGCGCCGCTGTTGGGCGCCCGCCGTCTCCTGCTGCTGACACTGCCGCTGTATACGCTGGGAGCACTGGCCGCTGGTCTGGGGAGAAGCTTCGTCTGGGTCCTGCTGGGACGGGCGTTGATGTTCGTCGCTCTGTATGTGGCGCAGGGTTCGGTCCATGTTTACGTGTCGGAGGTCGTGTCACCGACGCACCGCGCGATCTACACCGCATTCCTCAACGGTATGGTGTACCTGGGTCAGCTGACAGTGCTGGTGCTCAGCCAGTGGCTGAGCTGGAATACGCTGTTCCTGGTGGCCGGCTGCGCGCCGCCGGCCGTCTGTCTCTGCGGAGTGCTCTTCCTGCCCGACTCGGCCAAGTGGCTGCTGGCTCACGGCCGCTGCTCGGAGGCAGCGCGCCGCTCCACCCTCTTCTACCATCCGCGCGCAGACGCCGAGTCGGAGGTTCGTGCCATCCAAGAGTCGCTGGCTCACGCGCACGACGGCGCTTCGGCGTTAAGGCTGCTGTGGCGGCGAGAGACGCTGCGTCCACTGCTGCTGGGTGCCGGTCAGATGGTGATGTTCTCCTGGGGCGGCGGCACCACGCTGGTCCAGATAACGACGGTGATCCTTGATCCTGCGGATCTTCCCCTGGACAGCTACCAGCGCGCCATGGTTATTCCGGCGCTGGGCGTGCTGCTCTGTGCGTCCTCCTTCTCTGTCGTCGAGCGATTTGGGCGTCTGACGCTGCTGCGCGTGGCCGGCGTCATGATGGCCGCAGGGTGCGCCATCATCGCCGCGTTCTACTCGCTGGCCGAGGAGTCGCGTGCGCAGCTCGGCTGGATGGTGCTGCTGGGCGCTGTGGTGGTGGTGGTGCCCTTCTTCTCCATCACGTGCCCCATCTCGTTCGCCTTCGCCAGCGAGCTGCTGCCCAACAAAACGCGTGCCCTCGGCGTCAACATCGTCATCATGTCGATGAATGTCAGCGCGTTCGTGCTGCTGAAGGTGTACCCGACGCTGCAGGCCAGTATCGGGCTGGGCAGCGCGTTCGTACTGCACGCGGCGGTGAGTCTCCTGCAGGTGGTGTTTGCCACATGCTGTCTGGTGGAGACCCGCGGGCTCTCACTGGAGGAGATCCAACGCAAGTTTCGAAATTTTGAGCAGGTCGTGGAACTGCCGATTCATGTAGCGGAAAATAAATCAGGAACCGATGTGTTAAAAGCGGATGCGGAGAAGATGGAAATGTAAAACTGTCCTCATACAACACACTTAACGTATTGTGCATGCGCAGTTGTTGGTCTTGGAGGCAATCAAAAGTAAATAGTCATTGTGTATTTTTATCTTGTGACGTAATTGGCTCGTATGTCGATGTCTACTAATAACATTCAGTTTGATAGTGCAATACATATATTATGTATCCCAATGCTTGGGTGTCATCCAAGGGCGTCGCCGTAGGTGGACGGGGGGGGGGGGGCACCGTCCCCCTAGTCGTCAGGCTGCGGGGATTGTCCCTTTCCCCGTTTTGGAGACATAAATCCATACTTTGTTGGGGAATATTGCAGTTTCAATATCATAAAAGCATTTGGAAAAAGTATCAGGGCAATGGAAGGATAGAAGGCATCAGCACGATATTTTTACTTTTTTGAGGGAAGTTCACAGGAATTTAAAATAAATTTATTTAGCAAAAAAGCGGCCATATTATGGCGTTAATGTGCCCTATTTGTTGTTTAGGCACGCTTTGTGCTTGCTGAAAGGAAACGCCGGCAGATAGTTAGTTTTACGACATGAACGTTTTTGTGTGCAAGTTTTCAGTCACTTCGACCGAATAGCTGCAAAGAAATGAGCTTCTGAAAACCATGGCTACGGTCGGGCCGCTCATACGTATATCCCCCCCCCCCCCTAGTTGACGGAAGACCTCGCTCCGCTCGGTAATGAAACTGTTATGCCGGGTCCTGACCTAGCAAATATATCCATTAAAAACCCTCGGACTAAATTTATAAATTAAAATATGCAAGCCATTTCGTTCAAGTTCTGCCCAAATGCGTTCAAAGTTTGCAAACCAATGTAGTTTTCGGATAACTACTTCACCTATGATGCCCCAGCCAGCCATCACCGCACACGACCAATCAGCGTTCTCGAAGCAGCTGCGCGACTGGGATTGGTGGAGGTCGGCTGGAAGAATCCTGCGTAAAGACTAGCTAGCGTCAGGCAATGGGCACGTGGTTTGAACCGTGCGGGCCGGGTCAGCTGGGTCAATGCCCTCTGGGCATGACGCTCGCAGAGAGCCGAGAAGCCGCGATTTCGGGGCCGGACCGGGGCTGGGCAGGCCGGGCCCGTAGCGTATGTCTATCTCAGGTGAACGCAATTATCGTCATCGTGTGCGTTATTTTAACGTGCTTTGCTGAACTGACAACAACGGATTGAATAGAATGTCACGATGGATTCCTTAATAATTAATGTAGGAAGTGGATAAGATTCGTAAAGAGGCATATACGAGGAAAAAAAAACAATTCATAGCAATAATAACGGGCGGGGGGGGGACCACCGAAGCTCTTGAAGATGTTTCAAAGAACTGTGGAAAGCTACTCTTATAATGGACTATAAACACAGTACTAGGTGGGGCGAATTTGATCTGTATAAGCATTAAAAGGACACATCTGATAGAAGTAGCGTAGGTATATTTTTAGACGCTTCCGTAAGGCTTTGTATTTTTAGGGTAGCTCCCGACCGGCGGGTAGCCCCAGACTCCTTAACATGGAATAACATTTTTTTTTTAATTGCCTCGCCTCAAACTTATATTTTGATCCGTTTTTGTAATACCTTTGCACCTACGGCGGATGGACAATCAATTCGGGGTTTCAGCTTAAACTGCAAATTAATTCGGTTTGAATATCCCCACATGTTGTAGGTATCAAAAGTTATGGGTTGTTTGAGAAAGTGTTAATGTTTCATAATCAATGTACACAATTTCCAGAAACTCGTTGAGACACGCCAAAACATAAAGCTATTAACATGAGTAGTAGCTCAGATAGAACGAAAACTGGTTTACTTTCGTCACTCTTTTAAAAAGTGATTGCACACCAGGTTCTTGGCAGCATGGCAAAACCACCAACGAGGGTAATACCGACCACAATAACAAGGCTTTAGCTAGCCAAATCGATGTCATTTCAATCATCGAACAAAATTTGTTCACCCGAAACAATAAGGCGACAATCATAGACACGACGATAATGCCTTGCGATAATTGCCGAGGGTGCTGCACCTTTCTCTGTTACAGGCCATTTTCCACAAACCTTAAATCGTCTTTTTTTCTCAGCATTACCAGCCCCATTATAATACTGCTTGTTCGATGTTAGATGTTTTTTCTCCTCATATACGTTTAGTTTACATAGTATTTCTGATTGATAAACAAATTTGAAGAGGCTCTAACTTGAAATATTATATTTCCATCGAAAATGTTCGGCTGTGGGGTATGCCCAACTAGCTGACCGGTATTATCCGATTTCCAAATTTGGATATCATGGTAGAACCGGTCTTCAGCTCACCATCCTGAACATTTGTTATCTGTCGATTCACACATATATCCTGAATACTACTTTTTCACCAAACGGGACATTGATGATGTCATTCTATGGGTGGAACAATCAGATAGGTGAATGGAATGGAATGGTGGAATGCATGGAAAGTTAGTTATTGGAATTAAATTTATATAATTAATTATTATTAATTAGTAAATTGTATTATTTAATATTTCATGTATTCTGTACGTTTCAGCACAGCGAGCTGAGGCAGTAATTTTTCCCATACTGTCTCAGCCCTACGTGTTATATAATAAATTAAATAGATTGTCTCTTACTTAAAGTAGAATATTGACCATGTTTGATTTATGTTTATGCACTATTTTATGTTGATTATTTTTGGGAAAAAAGTGGTTATTTTCTTGATTTGTATTATATACAACCAGAGACTAAACAAAAACTCAGAATGTTGAAAAATAAATGAGCCACCATGACAGTTGTTTAAAAAAAAATAGGGTTGCAAACCACCAACTAAACCGTGTTGGGGTGCATGATGTTAACTGCTAATATTGGATACCATTTTATTAATTGTGTGTCAATTGTGAAGGATATTAGGGAATAATAATAATAGACAGAATGCAGGAAGCAATTTATAAACCATGTTGTCCAAATAAGCAATACTAGATTTTAGGTGGGAAATGAAATTCGTTTACCAAGTATCTGAGAGTACCGGTGCGTTAAAAGTGTGGAACGCTTGTCAACTTTAACATGAAATATCTGTCGGTATGAATTTGCATATAATGCAATATGTGATCAATTTACAATATATTTTGAGTCTCGTCTGGTCATTTCAAGTAATAACTCCATTGTTGTGGGGAAAATGTAAATATTTATCTCTAAGCTTCTGCCTACCTCATATCTCCTTCTCTCTCTCTCTCTCTCTCTCTCTCTCTCTCTCCTCTCTCTCTCTCTCTCTCTCTCTCTCTCTCTCTCTCATCTCTCTCTCTCTCTCCTCTCTCTCGTCTCTCTCTCTCTCTCTCTCTCTCTCTCTCTCTCTCTCTCTCTCTCTCTCTCTCTCTCTCTCATCTCTCTCTCCTCTTCTCTCTCGTCATCTCTCTCTCTCCTCTCCTCTCTCTCTCCTCTCTCCTCTCTCTCTCTCTCTCTCTCGTTCTATCGTTCTATTCGTTCTATCGTTCTCCGGCTCGTTCATCTCGTTCTCTTCGTTTCTCTCGTTCTCTCGTTCTCTCGTTCTCTCGTTTCTCTCGTTCTCTCGTTCTCTCGTTCTCTCGTTCTCTCGTTCTTCGTTCTCTCGTTCTCTCGTCTCTCTCGATTCTTCCTCGTCTCTCGTTCTCTCGTTCTCTCTTTGTCTCTTTTGTCTCTTTGTCTCCTTATCTCTCCCTGTCTGTCTCTTTCAATTATTTGTATAAACAAATGCATACTGCTTGAAACACAAATCTTCGTTTGTTTATAATACGTTACATCACTCTAAGTGTGAGATATTCAGGACTTTGCACCTCTATCCACAATTTGCACCTCCATCATCACTCAGCCCCAGAAATCCAGTCAAACCGCATCTCCCTCCGAGCCAGCGCTCTGCGTATCGGTGACCTCTGACCCTTACGCTGCCGGTTTGTAAGGCGGACAACTATTGATTGACGCGGAGTCTACGGCTACTACGTCCTTACTACAATGAATAGGCCTCTACTCGAGGACCCGCTAAATGCGAGCTACTGCGCCCGATGTGCCGGCGTGGCCTTACAACTCTCCGATCAGAGGCGGTCTCAGAGTCGAGATCCCTCGGTGCACTCAGGTGGGGAGAGAGAACAGGTGTTCGAATTTGTGATATCATTTGAAAGGCGCTAGAATAATGCAAAAAGAGGTGCTTATGTGTAGGACGGAGATGTACCGTTTATTTTTTTCAGGGATATCTATTGTTGTTATGAAACGATGCTAAGTTTTACCCATCTACAATAGTACCTACAATATACTTTTGCAGTGACCTGTACCTACATGAGCTACTTCATTTTTTCTTTATTTTTTTCTCCCCTGGACCGGCCTATAGCCATTTTCCGGGGGGGGGACTACTTCTGGCAATTTGCCAGGAAAAGATTTACGTTAACCGCGTTTATGTGAACCCGGAGCAAGCTAGGGAACGGGGTATCTATCTATCAGGTTATCTACCATTCGCTCAAAAACTTTGCTAAACAACTGGTCAGGGGATATGGGGACGATAGTTGGCAGAGTTATTGCGATCTTTTCCCCGGTTTCGGCAATGGAATTGTGATTGCCTCTCGCCATGCTGCTGGATAAACGTGTTTGGTCCATAAGTCATTGAGTGTAAGTAACATAAATTGTAAAGTGTTATCTGGCAACTGACGAAGAAAAGCATAATGCAACTTATCGGTTCCAGTGGACGTGTTTCCTGTTGATGAAATGGCTATCGGCGTAGCTTAGATAAAGAGAAGGCATCATTGTACACTTCAGTGTTATCTGATAAAAATGCATTTGGGGTCAAGCGAAACTCTCTTCGGGCAAACTCAATAAATCCAGGTTTGTAGTTTTCTGTTGAACTGCAGTGAGCAAAGCTTCTAGCTATTGTGTTAACAATTTCTTTGCGGTTCTGTTATGTTCGTATCATTTACACGGAGGACTGGAAGGCTGGTAACAACTTCTTTTACCAGATAATGAGCGAACAAGTGATCATATTTTACTCCAAAGGAGTGCGATGGTTGAACTGTGCAAGAACCCCACCAAAAAAAGAAGAATCACAGGATTTGGCCCACTATATTTTAGAGGCAGATTTTCAACTTTAAAAAGGTATTCATTTTCCTCTCGAATAGGGCCCCTCGGGTCCCTATTTCCAAAGGGACACATACGGCCAAAGGGGGCACGCACGGACCTTCAGGGGGGGGGGGGGGCCCAATTACCCCTGTTTGACACCCCCCCCCCCCTTTGGGTACGACTATGTGTAGTATATGCCATTTTCAAGCTAAATTTGGAAATTTAGCCTCACGTCCATTCTGGCAATAAACTTAAACCGTCCCTTGACTGGGGTCTCAGCCGAACGCCATTGACTGGGGGGGGGAGGGGGGGGGGGGTGGGGGGGTCTTCCGAACCAATGATCGCAGCGAGACGCGCAAGGCGGCATTCGAAAGCTCTCAATGAAGCACATCTAAATAATTA
>JAXIVJ010018350.1:5000-23475 GCA_036785665.1 Chirona hameri | reverse complement strand
GTCCTTTGGATGCTTTTTAATATTGAAAAGGCGTTTTGTGTGGAAGCCTACATTCCAGGGTGTGTTCCAGGGTGTCCGGAAAAAAGATACTGTGATTTTCCGTAATAATTTCGGCTATAAACAAACAATATTTTTTTTTATAAAAAATCGAGTATCGTTATATTCACCAGTTCATGGCAAAACAGATACTGCATGACATTTGTACAGAGACTCCCTCTTGTCAGTCACAGCTCACAGTGCAGCCTCCTACAGAAGATGCTCGATGTGCGCCCCCTTTCGGCGGATCAGCTGAGGCAGTCGCACAGTCTGCAGATGGTCGACAGCTTTGTCGATCATCGCTGAGGGCATGCGGCCGACTTCTGCGATGATGGCGCGCTTCAGGTCTTCTGTTGTTCTGGGATTTTCTTCGTAAACACGGTCCTTCACCTTTGTAAACACGGTCTCCCCACAGAAAGAAATCCAATGGACTGAGGTCCGGGGAATAGGGTGCCCACGCAACTTCCGCCTTGAGATTGACGGAGGCAGTGTCTGTACAAATGTCATGGCTTATCTGTTTTGCCATGAACTGGTGAATATAACGATACGCAAAATTGTAATATTGTTTGTTTATAACCGACATTATTGCGGAAAAACACAGTAGCTTTTTTCCGGACACCATGGGACACACCCTTGAATGTAGTCTTCCACACAAAACGCTTTTGCAATATTAAAAAACTTCTCAAAGGACTTATTTCTGTGTTCATCGGTTTTGCCACGTTCCCAGCTATAATCATGACAAGTTTAAAAAAAAAATTGGCACGTGCATATTGAAGCATGAGCTAAAATCCAAAGTATGTTTTTTTCCGGACACCCTGTATAATAAAGTCTCATATTTATGAAAAAGAAACTTTAAGGAATCTAAAAGGTTCCCCCGGTGACGTCATTAACGCCGATATGCAACAGCTTATAGTCATTGGGATGACAACGGCTCGACTCCCAGGAACACACACAAGGGAGGGGGGCATCAGGGGAAAATGCCCCCCATACACACAAGAATATGGGAGGGGGAATTCAATACAAGTATGCCTCTCGCGCGTTCCCTGCACTGAATGTGAAATAACAATGATCTTACACTTCATGAAACATGAAACACTTCATGAAAACGGAAGTTTTGTTTTTCGAGCGATTGAATTTGACGTTTGTATGTATCAATTGCTTTCAATGATAGACTAAACAGCGCACCTGATGCAATGCAAGCAGCCCCAGTGACACTTAACCCGCGCCCCGCTGGGGGGGGGGGGGGGCAGAATCTGCCCCCTCCAGGATTGTCTCAATAACTTGAGCATTATGATAGATATCCAAGTGAAACTTTTAGTACCCTATGCTGCGTCAATTCTACGTCTTACCACCAAATGTCAATGAAATTGATTTAGTATTTCGGGAGATAATGGCGTTTTAATGACGTCATGTCATGCATTTTTTGTGTGGAAAAATGATAAATGTTTGAAAATTCGTAGAAAATAGAGTTTTGAAGCAAATTGCAACACAAAACGTCAAAAAAAAGGAAATGACATTCTCTTCAAACTGACAATCTCGAATTTTCGAAATTTGGGGTTTTTGACCCCAAAATAATTCAAAATCGGAAAACAAATCCACTTTTTTTTAAAGTAAATTTTTTAAGCTCGAATACCAAAATAAGGTGACTCTCCCAAATCCGGAGGAAAAAAGGGGTACTTTTTGCCACAAAAAGATGCCCACCTCCCCCCCCCCCCCATACACACACGGAGAGAGAGGCTGGATCCGCCAGTGATCGGTTTTCGGGTGACTCCGACTCTGACTCCAACTCAGACTCCAACTCCCACTCCGCAGTCCCATGGACGTACTTTCGGCTTCTCCCCATTAATTTGGCATTCAACCGAAACAATAAATAACATCATGGCTGCAACTTTGCATGTAGCTAAAGCGTCATAAGCATCATATGCGTAGGAACAGGGGGGGGGGGGCAGGGGTCAATTGCCCGCCCCCCACACTTTTGAATGTGGAGGGGCCAACCATATGTTTTGCCCCCCCCCCCCCCCCCACCACCACTTTTTCTCCGTAAGTTAACCCAGAACTGACACCCATTGATGAAGAGTTACACCTGAGATCGCCCGAGGGACCTGAGGTGCATCGAGGGGCCCCTGAGATCGATCGAGGGCCCCTCAGATCGACCGAGCGCCCCTGAAATCGACCGAGGGCCCCCTGAGATGTACCGGTGGTCCCCTGAGATATACAGAGGGCCCTCTGAGATGCGTCGAGGGCTCCTGAGGTGTACGGAGGGCCCCTAAGATACACAGAGGGCCCCTGAGATCGGCCGAAGGCCCACTGAAATGCACCGAGGGCCGCCTGAGATGCACGAGTGTCCCTAAGATCAACTGAGGGCCCCTGAGATCGACTGAGGGCCCCTGATATGCACCCAGGGCTCCCTATGGTGCACCAACGGCCCCTAAGATCGACCGAGGGCCCCTGAGATCGAACGAGGGCCCCCTGAGATTCATTGAGGACCTCTGAGATCGAGCGAGGGTTCCTGAGATCGACCGAGGGTCCCCCGGTCGGTTTCAGAGGGCCCTCAGTCGTTCTCAGGGGCCTTCGGTGCATTTCAGGGGCCCTCGGCTGATCTCATGGGCTCTCGGTGTATTTCAGGTACATGCTCGGTGTATCTCAGGGGCCCTCGGTCGATTTCAGTGGGCCCTCGTTCGATCTCAGCTAGGGCCCCTGAGATCGACTGACCGTCCACTGAGATGCACGGAGGGCCCTGAGATACATCGAGGGTCCCTGAGATCGACCGAGGTCCCCCTGAGATCGACCGAGGGCCCCTGAGATCGAACAAGGGACCCCTGAGATACACCGAAGGCCCACTCAGATTGACCGAGGGCCCAATCAGATCGACCGAGGGCCCCCTGAGATAAACCGCGGGCCCATGAGATCAACCGAGGGCCCCTGAGATCGGCCGAGGGCCCCCTGAAATGCACCAAGGACCCCTGAAATGCACCGACCAAGGGCCCCTGAGATCGACCGACCGCCCACTGAGATGCACCTAGGGCGCCGGAGATACACTGAGGGCCCTGATATACACCGAGGGCCCCGGAGATACAAAACGGGCCCCTGAGATGCACCCAGGGCCCTCTGAGATACACCGAGGGCCCTCTCAAATCGACTGAGGGACCCTGAGCTCGACCGAGGGCCCCTGAACCCGACCGAGGGCCCTGAGATCAACCGAGAGACGCCTGAGATGCACCGAGGGTTCCCTGAGATACACAGAGGGCCCTCTGAGATGCGCCGAGGCCCCCTGAGATGTACGGAGGGCCCCCTGAAATACACCGAGGGCCTCCTCAAATCGACCGAGGCCCCCTGACATCGACCGAGGGCCCCTGAGATACAACGAGGGTATCAACGAGGATATCAGGTGTACCCCACAGAACTTCATGCGTCGCTCGCTGATATTTGAAACATGCATTGGCCCTGTTAAGTATATACATCTTCCGTAACCCGCCGGGGCACCCGACTGGCACATGAAGTCACCTCGTTCGGTCTCGCATTGCTGGCGCACCAGTGCACCAAGCGCAATCCTGGCCACTGATATCGCTGGCATGGGGCCGCCTATATAGCTCGAAATTGTATGTAGCAGTTCCACACCGTTCACGATGTTATTGCTTAACCCGCGCCGTGCCAGTGCTCGGCGCCACCTTCACCATGCCGGTGTGTGTGTGGGGGGGGGGGGGCATCGCCTCTCCCTCGAACTCAGCTCTTATTGAACGTAGACAAAAACCGAAAACACCGTTCGAAAGCTCGTCAAACATAATTTTGAAACTATTTCAATCATGTTTTGGCTCAGGTCAATATTGAGGTCACCAGAGGCCATCAAAGGTCAGATTTTCCAGTTTTAAGACTTCGCTCCGGAAACTCTAAAATATCTCGGGAACTATGATAGATAGGAAAACAGGAAGAAACAAAATCGACAGCTCTTGAAAAATGGAATCGCCAAAATGTCCTCAAAGTTTAGCTCAGGTCACCAGTTTAGGCTACAGAGGTAGTGGCGTACCGGGTATACGGTCATTCAGGGCATGACCTGGTCATTTGGATCCGAGGCGCCCATGCAAAGCTGGCGCCCCTCCGATCAGTGACGGTGCCCCTTCGGACAGTGACGACGCCACTCCGGCCAGTGAGGACGCCCCTCCGATCAGTGACCGCGCCCCTCCGGCGAGTGACGTCGCCCCTCCGACCAGTGACGGCGCCCCTCCAGACAGTGACGGCACCTCTCCCGCCAGTGACCGTGCCCCTCCGGCGAGTGACAGCGCCCCTCCGACTAGTGACTGCCCCTTTCCGGCCCGCGACGGCGCCCCTCCGGCTAGTGACGGCGCCCCTCCGACCAGTGACGGCGCCTCACCGGACAGTGACGGCGCCTCTCCCGCCAGTGACCGCGCCCCTCCGGCGAGTTACTGCGCCCCTCCGACTAGTGAATGACCCTCTCCGGCCCGTGACGGCGCCCCTCCGGCTAGTGACTGGTGGGGGGAGGGGGGGGGGGCTCTCCTTCCGCCAGTGATGGCCTACCCTACGCTACGCTACGGAATTACACTACGCTACGTATGGTTTGTATGCCAAAGCTACGCTACCGAATTACAATACGTTATATTTTGCTTCGTTACCGATTACGCTATTTTTCGTTAAACGTAGCCTAGAATATATCGTACTACGATACAAAAGATACCAGGCAAATCAGCAGTATGTAACGGTGATTTTTCCGTTCATCCACATTTCTAATTTTTCCATCAACCAGCCGTGATGCATTTCTTTCGTGACAGACATTTGCGAAGACATTCGTAAGTCGTAACACAGTCACAAGGCATCATCATTAGTGCACTATGTTGTGCAAAGGTCATAGACAATAGCAATAGATCAGAAACCCATAAAGCTATCAAGCTCCCAAGTTTAAACAGCATTAACTTGTTCGCTCCTGTAGCTCAGACGGTAGAGCGTTTAGCTTTAGACGGTAGACCTCACTCAGTGTGGCAGGCCGGGTAAAGTCACTTCGGCACTCGCAATTTGTCCCTGGCTAGGATGGCCTGCGGCTGGGGGCAGCGGTCGCACTCGTCGCACACGCACAGGGCAGGTGACGCCAGAGGGCGGGCCGGACCTTGTCCAGGTATGTTCGTGTCCGCAAAACTTTCGCTTATAAATTCTGCCAGTTACCAGGAATTGCGAGGTCCAATGGTTGGGTCAGGGCCTCAGGGCCTGTGCAACAAACTCTGCTTAGCGCGAAGCCTGACGTCAAAAATTATTTCACTCAAATGATTCGGGCTTAATTTATACAAAAAGTATTTCAATCTAATAAAAATGTTGATAACTTCTTTTATGATACTGCAAATTCAGCGACGTTACAATCTACGAGTTAGATGAAAACTAAGTTAAGCGTAAAATAAGCCGTACAAATATAGGCATACAAACTCAAAGAATTCCACACCGCTCAAAAATAACACACCGGTTTTGCTACAAAACATTTCTTGAATTTTCAAAACGTTTGTGACAAACAGTATTCACGTCTCGACTGAGGAGCAATATTGGCCCTCAGTCACCTTCGGCTGAGACGCCAGTCAGCGGCGAGTTGAATCAATAATATATGGCGCCTTAATTACCGGGAAACAGGGAAACGGTAATCTAACTACCGATCCATGAGACGTTAGAATTTAGCAATAAGGTTACCCTCAGCTATATAAGATACCAATGAGAAACCCATTACCATCAGCAACATATGGTCTGCAGGGCAGCGCCATGGATTTGTGTCGGGGGAGGGGCAAACCGAAGGCAAGGCCCCCATTTGAGAAAGGGACTTCCCGGCAATTTTCGTGGGGGCCTCGTCAAAAATATTCCCGACTGCCTTTCTAGGGGCTTTCTCAGATTATTTTGTGGTTGTAGAAGCCTCCTGGGAAGTATCCCATGAACAGCTTTCCCGGTTATTGTCGTAGGGGCCTATGTGGAGTCTTTATCGGTTGTCTTCTTAGGGACATCTCGGGAGCCTATCTCGGCGTCTTTTCGCGGCCTTCTTGGTGCTTGTGTCGGCCATCTCTTTAGGTGATATTTGGAGCTTGTGTGGGTTGTTTTTAGGGTCTTCTTGGAGTTGGCCTCAATTGTCTTTTTAAGGGCCTCCTTGGACCTCAGTTTATCTTGTCACGTTTATCTTGAATATGCCTCCTCGAACATCTCTCGGTTGTTATTTCACGGAGCGACTCGAAGCTCATTCCAATTGTCTATGTATTTAGGGACTGCTCGGCATTTAGGTATATTTGCGAGGGCCTCCCTTTGTTGTATGTGGCCTCCTTAAGACCGGGGCCCAATGTTTGCCCGCCCCCTGCCCCTCCCCCGCTACGGCGCCCCCTCCCCCTCCCCCAGTTATGCTACGAAATACCTTGCGTAGCAGTTACGTTATTTGAATATTTTTCGGTAGTGCGCTACGAAATACTTCAATTACGCTACGGAACGATTTCTTGAGCTACGGGTTACCAAAAGCCATACCGTAGCGTAACGTAGGCCATCGCTGCCTTACGCACGTTCCGCACGGTCGGAAGGAGAGAAATTTGACCTCAGGTCAAGGTCAAGTGGTGACCTAAGAAGGTCATGTTTGAAAAATGTTCGCCAATATTGGCGAAGCCCATGTCGATCGGGTGGCGCTCCTCAAGGCAATGACCTGGTCCTTTGTGAATTTCTGCGCACGCCACTGTCCAGAGGTCATCAAACGTCAAAAAGGCTATTTTTGGCAAGACTGTTTTTCGCAAATAACTCTTGACGGAATCAAGATAAGGCAAAGTTGTACGCCATCGTTTCTGTCTCGTAAGGCGCCTCGATTCATATTCATGTTGATCAGGTTAGGTTAACTTAGAAATTTGACCTCAGGTCAAGGTCAAGTGGTGACCTAAGTAGGTCATGTTTCATATTGGGAGACGTGTCTCGACGCGACAAACACATTGGTGCCAGTTTTACATCTCTATCTTCATTCTGCCGATAGCTATTGACACAAAGGTGTTGGCGACCTCTGATGACCTCGGCTGACCCTGTAGGGGTCACTGAACAAAAGGTGAACCTGTATCATCAATAATGACCTATGATAACATGATCCAGAAGGAATTGAACTGATATCATCCGTATCCTCGGAATCCGAAGTATTTGAATATTTCCCCGTTGACTGATAATGGGAAGGTCACGAAATTGACCCGACCTTAGGTCGCCAATATAAAAAAAAAAAATATGAGATGTACGAACGGTAGGTATCTATGACATTATGAAATCCTGTAAGTTTAAAACCGATCGGCCAACAACTGTGGCTGTGGTACGACGGCAAACTTTTTTGGAGGTGGGGTCACGTGACCTTGCCTGGTGACCTGAGCTGAGTGGACCCGAGGTCAAGAATTGTACACAATGTTGGTAATTGAAGCGCGAACAGCTGTGTCAAAAATGGCGGCGCTGCGCGCCGCCGTGTTTTCGCTATCCTTGAAAAACCTTAGGGGGGAGCGTCTAA
The DNA here is from genome assembly GCA_036785665.1 of Chirona hameri. Classification (NCBI taxonomy): domain Eukaryota; kingdom Metazoa; phylum Arthropoda; class Thecostraca; order Balanomorpha; family Balanidae; genus Chirona; species Chirona hameri. The sequence goes on along the minus strand of JAXIVJ010018350.1, from coordinate 15,947 downwards.
ACGCCCCCCAACACGGCGAGGGTTAAGTTGCTTCGGGCGGGCCCCCGTCCTTTCCCCACCCGGGCTAACCCGGGACCGGCCCTCAGCATGAGCTGCGGGACCGGTCGGCCGGCCGGGCGTGCGGGGCGCCGGCCCCGCTGGTCGACGGCTCGCACGCCCGGCCGGTGGCGAGGGGGCGCCGCTTCGCGAACGGGAGCCGCTGAAAAACGCGAGGCGGCGCGGGCGGGGGCCGCCGATGGGCCCCATCGGGCTGATGGGCCAATCAAACTGATGGGCCCAATCGGGCTGATAAGCACCGATGATAATTTTGATGTTGTATGGATGATTGCATGTTTGTTTGTTTTGAAGTGTAATGAAGTGAAGTGTTTTGAAGTGTATGTAAAAATTATAATAAAAGTTAATAAAAAGTTGCTTCGGGCGGCCTTCATTAGCAAAAACTCATCAGATACTGAAAACAATATCACTGCAAACTTGGCGAATGGGTCCGATGAGGAAATCAATGGTGTAAACTTGACGTGTTTTTCATTGACATTTATTCAGGTCTTTCATGTTGTTATTCCGACGTATGTTTGCACCTGCTCCTTGGACGGTGGCCGGTGGGCCCCCTTGACACAGGGAGCCCCTGAGATAGGGAGGCCCCCTGGGTGGCTGCCCCCCCCCACTTTTTATGACGTTCCTACGCCTATGATAAGCATAACCATAACCAAAATGGAGAGGAACGCTCATTGCTCATGGGTGTAGGCTTTCGGCATCTCTCCATTAATTCAGAGCCTCTGGAGCCTGGCTGACCTTCCCTGAGCCATGCCGGCGCCGTCTTATCACGTACCGTTGTTCCGCCAGCTCCTCCAGTGCCGGAGGTGACGATGCGGCAACCTCAGCCAGCGGTCGTCGATCAGCCGGACACCAGTCAGGGTACGTCACACGTCACACGTCATACGTCGCACGTCACACGTCACACATCACACGTCAGTGTCACACGTCAACACGTCAACACGTCACACGTCACAGCGTAACACGTCACACGTCACACGTCACACGTCACACGTCACACGTCACACGTCACACGTCACACGTCAGTGTCACACGTCAACACGTCAACACGTCACACGTCACAGCGTCACACGTCACACGTCATACTTCGCACGTCACACGTAACACGTCACACGTCACAGCGTCACACATCACATCGTCACACGTCACACGTCACAACGTCACACGTCACACGTCACACGTCACACGTCACACGTCACAACGTCACACGTCACATGTCCTACGTCACACGGCACACGACACACGTCACACGGCACACGACACATCGTCACACGTCATATGTCACACGACACAGCGTCACACGTCAACAGACGACTGGGTACGCCAGTGGACGTCTCGTTACGTCATCATTATCGGCTCCTGCGAGTGAGTCTTACTTTTGTTTTCTCGTTTACTATCGGATGCTCCACTTAACATTTTGTTGTGAAATGAGGGAGTTTTTGCAAACATATCTCCATGTTTAACCTCCAGACGCCAACTAACCGCCACTATTGACAGCGTCATACGTGTTTTCCCGGACGCGGCTGTGCGTTCTAGCGACCTAATTTAACCGGACACCCTTCTGAGTTGACGGGGTCTCCAAATGGCACGCCAGTGCCGACAATCGACGGAGCCCCCGCACAAACCATCAAGAGCAGCTCCCAACAGACGATAACTCTGATTGTCTTCTCCGACAGCCGATTAGCCGCTAATTGTGCGTTCCGTGTGCTTTTGATGCCAAATTGGCGCCGCAGGACGTGACGACTGGCAGGAGTAGAATAGCACGAGCGGTCCGGATAGCGGTCCGGATAGAGGTCCGGATAGCGGTCCGGATAGCGGTCCGGATAGCGGTCCGGATAGCGGTCCGGATAGCGGTCCGGATAGAGGTCCGGATAGAGGTCCGGATAGAGGTCCGGATAGAGGTCCGGATAGAGGTCCGGATAGCGGTCCGGATAGAGGTCCGGATAGATGTCCGGATAGATTCAACAGACCTGGCCGAATATGCTTGCAATCATGTATTTTACTCATGTCTTTGTTTATGTTGTTTTGTTTCCATTTCAGTGTCTGGGAGTGTCGCGCCTTTGCCTCTTCAGTACCTCCATGTTATCGCATGGGTTCTGCTTCCTGATTACATGTTTTTTGGATGACGGCGTATCACAAAGGACTAACATTACCGGATAATGTCTATTAACCCACCATTGGCTGGGGGAGGTTTAACGAACTTTCGCAATAGCTTTAAAAAAAAACAATAGCGCTATCGACGTGAAACTTCAGGTACCTTCTCCTACATCAATTGTACGTCTTATGTGCAAAACAATAAAGCAATTTCGTCTATTTTTTCGAGATATAGCGAATTTAGTGACGTCACTACACACGAGTTTGACTAAAAAATCAGCTACATTTTAGCAGGCCGTACAAATGCCATATGTTGAGCCAAATGCAATCGAAAAACGTCAAAAGATAGCAAATGGCAAGGGATACAAAATGGCAATCTCTGATTTTTTACAATTTTGTTTTTTGACCCAAAAAAAAATAAAAACAACTTTTGTTTTGAAACAAATGCACTAAAAATAAAAATTTCCCAACATTTTCAAAACACCGGAAGACATGTTGAAGAACCTATATGTGGACAATACCCAAACCAAATTTAAAAGCAATATCTTTATTTTTGACTGACTTCTGGCTCCCAAGTATGAGTAACTCATGACGTCATATTTTGAAATTGCGTTTTTAGCTTTCAGTGACCAGATATAAACAAATAAATTCGAGCACTCTATTTCTGAGACAAAACTGGTAAAAAACATGCCTTTTTTATTTATATTTATCAATTTCAAATGTTGACCTTTTGTGACCTGACCTTGACTTTGTCAGATTGCGAAAATGGCTGCTACTATCGAATGCTATGTGTAGGATAACCCACAAAACATGTGTCGCATGACTTTCGTTGACCTCTTGCCAATAGTGACCTTTTGTGACCTTGACCTTTACTTACAATTTCATTTTTGCTTATGCGGGTTATGTATTATACCTTTGAAAGCACTTTATGCGATAATTGTCTCGATCTAAGGCTTTGGATGGAAAGTATTGCCGAAACACTGAAATATCTCATTTTTGACCTTTGACCTGACCGTGACCTGACATGTGACCTTATTTTGCAAATTGTGTGTATCCCTTGGATGCGTCTCATTGAGAGCTTTCGATTGCCGCCTTGCGCGTCTCGCTGCGGTTATTTGTTCAGAATATAACCAGGGGGCGAGAAACGCCTCTCCTCCCCCCTCCCCAGCCAATGGCGTTCGGCTGGAGACCCCAGCCAATGCCGGATTAAGACATTCAAATTTCAAAGGCTGAACCATATTGGTTAAAATATATATTACTATTTGATAAGCGTCTGTCTGTCTGTCTGTCTGTCTGTCTGTCTGTCTGTCTGTCTGTCTGTCTGTCTGTCTGTCTGTCTGTCTGTCTGTCTGTCTGTCTGTCTGTCTGTCTGTCTGTCTGTCTGTCTGTCTGTCTGTCTGTCTGTCTGTCTGTCTGTCTGTCTGTCTGTCTGTCTGTCTGTCTGTCTGTCTGTCTGTCTGTCTGTCTGTCTGTCTGTCTGTCTGTCTGTCTGTCTGTCTGTCTGTCTGTCTGTCTATCTATCTGTTTGTCTGTCTATCTGTATGTCTGTCTATCTTTCTGTCTATCTGTCTGTCTATATGTCTCTATATCTGTCTGTCTATATGTCTGTCTATCTGTCTGTCTATATGTCTGTCTATCTGTCTGTCTATATGTCTGTCTATCTGTCTGTCTATCGGTATGTCTTCTGTCTGTCTATCTATCTGTCTATCCGGCACCTCTCAGTTTATTCATTGTAAAAGTCCCAGTTAATTCACGTGCTGAATTGGTGCGGATACATCCATCCCGGAGATACCAGCTAATCGTCCAGCGGAGCGGACAAGTTAGCATTAGTTTCTACAGTCTGATGAATTGGTTCATTCAGCCAGGCTTTGAAACAGAAACCCAGTGTTTGAGAACTAAGAGGATATTTGGGCTGTCAAAGCCTTAGCCATACATTTGACTTGAATTGGAGGAGCCCTTGTGAGCAGTCTTATCTGGGAGCACTGAAACAATCAATCCCGAAGGATCCTGGTGTGTAAACGCGGTTGTGTAAACGCGGTTGGAAGCCGTTTGTGAAAGAATTTAATTTAATTTCTTCCCACTGATACAACATTAGAAAATAGAGGATGATAAATGTAGGCGAAATCAGGTGCGGATTGATAATACAAAAAAAAATCAGGTTCAACCTTGTTTCATCCGGGCGCAATTTAACTAGCCTTATCCTAAGACCAGTTTACCGAACCTATATCAAACATGAATGACTGTACCCAGAGCTGGATTATTTCCTGCCTAAACTGCTTCCTAATTAATTGTCTTCTGTTCCCTTGACCTTGTGCCTTTCTGCCCAGCTGCAGCAGCGCGAGCGGCCATTCTGGCAGAACGTCAGCGGAACCGGCAGTCCTGGACAAACTACAACACCGCTCCCCGCGGCTGGGGCAACCAGGACCACTTCTACCGGCCCGTCACCTTCACCCAGCCGCTGCTGTCCCAGTGACGACATAATGACGTCATCAGGGCCTGAAGGACGCTGCGTGCCGGCGCAAAGCCGGACTTTGCGGGGATATATTATAGTCGTGGTGTGGTGTCCGCGTTTCGGCAGATGATTTGTGACGTCATTTGCGCGTTAGGGTGGATTTCGTGCAGAGCCGTTCGGTTTTGTGACGTCATTTGCTTTGGACACCACCGCGTGTGGCGTTGTCACTGTCCTGTGCCCGACTTTCTGAGAAGCGAATGCAATAAGCTGCCAGCTAAGCGCCTGGAGCAGGAAATCTGTTTACGACGAGCTGTGGCTACGATGGAAGCTTGGCAGAGGATTTACGGGAGCTAAGCTGTTGGTTTGCTTTTTGACCTGGCAACTGTTGGTCTTGGACGTATGAGGCTAAGCGTGAACTTTTATTCGAATGTCAATCCCGCGATGTTTTCTCCCTTTACATGGTAGAATCCTTTTGACAAAATCGTTGTGGTTTAGTGACGATATATTTCTATGGACTAGAAATGCAGGCGAAACTAGTTGAGTCGCTTGAATGTCTTTAAACCAACACTCCAAATCAGCGTTTACTCTTACTGAGTCGAGACTTTCCCCACGACCATATATGCCTAAGTGCACTCCCATTTCTCCGCCAAGGATTGTTTTTTTAATTAGAACACCAATGGAATGACGCTTTTCAAATAAAGTGAAACTGTATCACCTTCTGCCTAGTGTCCCGTTCAGAGTCAACTCACGAGCTCCACACTTACACAGACCAAAGATCAACTCCTTGGTGGATTGGCATTTCACGGCGCTGCAACTCATACCAAAGATCATACCACATACCACATACTAACTCCGGGGTAGATTGGGGTGTTTCAGGGCGCTCCGACTCATACCAAAGATGATACCACATACCACGTACTAACTCCGGGGTAGATCGGGGTGTTTCAGGGCGCTCCGACTCATACCAAAGATGATACCACATACCACGTACTAACTCCGGGGTAGGTTGGGGTGTTTCAGGGCGCTCCGACTCATACCAAAGATCATACCACATACCACGTACTAACTCCGGGGTAGGTTGGGGTGTTTCAGGGCGCTCCGACTCATACCAAAGATGATACCACATACCACATACTAACTCCGGGGTAGGTTGGGGTGTTTCAGGGCGCTCCGACTCATACCAAAGATCATATCACGTACCACATACTAACTCCGGGGTAGATTGGGGTGCTTCAGGGCGCTCCGACTCATACCAAAGATGATACCACATACCACGTACTAACTCCGGGGTAGGTTGGGGTGTTTCAGGGCGCTCCGACTCATACCAAAGATGATACCACATACCACGTACTAACTCCGGGGTAGATCGGGGTGTTTCAGGGCGCTCCGACTCATACCAAAGATGATACCACATACCACGTACTAACTCCGGGGTAGGTTGGGGTGTTTCAGGGCGCTCCGACTCATACCAAAGATCATACCACATACCACGTACTAACTCCGGGGTAGGTTGGGGTGTTTCAGGGCGCTCCGACTCATACCAAAGATGATACCACATACCACGTACTAACTCCGGGGTAGGTTGGGGTGTTTCAGGGCGCTCCGACTCATACCAAAGATCATACCACATACCACATACTAACTCCGGGGTGGATTGGCATTTCACGGCGCCCCGACTCATACCAAAGATCATACCACATACCAGATACTAACCGGGGTAGATCGGGGTGTTTCAGGGCGCTCCGACTCATACCAAAGATCATACCACATACCAGATACTAACCGGGGTAGATCGGGGTGTTTCAGGGCGCTACAACTCATACCAAAGATCATACCACATACCACATACTAACTCCGGGGTGGATTGGCATTTCACGGCGCCCCGACTCATACCAAAGATCATACCACATACCAGATACTAACTCCGGGGTAGATCGGGGTGTTTCAGGGCGCTCCGACTCATACCAAAGATCGTACCAGATACTAACTCCGGGGTACATTGGGGTGTTTCAGGGCGCTCCGACTCATACCAAAGATCATACCACATACCAGATACTAACTCCGGGGTAGATTGGGGTGTTTCAGGGCGCTCCGACTCATACCAAAGATCATACCACATACCACATACTAACTCCGGGGTAGATTGGGGTGTTTCAGGGCGCTCCGACTCATACCAAAGATCATATCACGTACCACATACTAACTCCGAGGTAGATCGGGGTGTTTCACGGCGCTACAACTCAAACCAAAGATCATACCACATACCACATACTAACTCCGGGGTAGATTGGGGTGTTTCAGGGCGCTCCGACTCATACCAAAGATGATACCACATACCACGTACTAACTCCGGGGTAGGTTGGGGTGTTTCACGGCGCCCCGACTCATACCAAAGATCATACCACATACCACATACTAACTCCGGGGTAGATTGGGGTGTTTCAGGGCGCTCCGACTCATACCAAAGATCATACCACATACCACATACTAACTCCGGGGTAGATTGGGGTGTTTCAGGGCGCTACAACTCATACCAAAGATCATACCACATACCAGATACTAACTCCGGGGTAGATTGGGGTGTTTCAGGGCGCTCCGACTCATACCAAAGATGATACCACATACTAACTCCGGGGTAGATCGGGGTGTTTCAGGGCGCTCCGACTCATACCATAGATCATACCACATACCAGATACTAACTCCGAGGTAGATCGGGGTGTTTCAGGGCGCTCCGACTCATACCAAAGATCGTACCAGATACTAACTCCGGGGTACATTGGGGTGTTTCAGGGCGCTCCGACTCATACCAAAGATGATACCACATACCACGTACTAACTCCGGGGTGGATTGGCATTTCACGGCGCCCCGACTCATACCAAAGATCATACCACATACCAGATACTAACCGGGGTAGATTGGCATTTCACGGCGCTACAACTCATACCAAAGATCATACCACATACCAGATACTAACCGGGGTAGATTGGGGTGTTTCAGGGCGCTCCGACTCATACCAAAGATCGTACCAGATACTAACTCCGGGGTACATTGGGGTGTTTCAGGGCACTCCGACTCATACCAAAGATCATGCCACATACCAGATACTAACCGGGGTAGATTGGCATTTCACGGCGCTACAACTCATACCAAAGATCATACCACATATCACATACTAACTCCGGGGTAGATCGGGGTGTTTCACGGCGCTACAACTCATACCAAAGATCATACCACATACCACATACTAACTCCGGGGTAGATCGGGGTGTTTCAGGGCGCTACAACTCATACCACAGATCATACCACATACCAGATACTAACTCCGGGGTAGATTGGGGTGTTCACGGCGCTACAACTCATACCAAAGATCATATCACGTACCAGATACTAACTCCGGGGTGGATTGGGGTGTTTCAGGGCGCTCCGACTCATACCAAAGATCATACCAGATACTAACTCCGGGGTAGATTGGGGTGTTTCAGGGCGCTCCGACTCATACCAAAGATCATACCACATACCACATACTAACTCCAGGGTAGATCGGGGTGTTTCAGGGCGCTCCGACTCATACCAAAGATCATATCACGTACCAGATACTAACTCCGGGGTAGATTGGCATTTCACGGCGCTACAACTCATACCAAAGATCATACCACATACCACATACTAACTCCGGGGTAGATCGGAGTGTTTCACGGCGCTCCGACTCATACCAAAGATCATACCACATACCACATACTAACTCCGGGGTAGATCGGGGTGTTTCAGGGCGCTCCGACTCATACCAAAGATCATACCACATACCACATTCTAACTCCGGGGTAGATTGGGGTGTTTCAGGTCGCTCCGACTCATACCAAAGATCATATCACGTACCAAAGATCATATCACACACACAATAATAAAGATCAACCCCAGCTGTGTGATTAAATGTCACACCGGATGACAGCAGGCGTAATAGTCAGTACACCGACAAACGTGTATTCAGACCACGACTAAACGATGAGTAGCACCGACACGGCACGTGGCGGCACCAACTAGCACAGGGCCGACCCCGACACCAAGTGCGCAGAGGCGAATCTTCGCTCTCGAAATGCCGACAACATGGAATAAGATGAGCTCACTGAGCATCAGCACGTACAACTTCATCGCCTCGCACGAAACAGACTCGCGAGAGATTCTGAAACACCACCCAAACGTTACAAGAGCACAACAAAGCTGGCAAGAATGGCCTCGAATGTCCTCAGTGGTGTTTTGAACAGCGATTTGTGAATGAGCAGCATGGGTTGCCATTATTGAGGCGTATGGAGAGATAGAGCTGCTGACACTCGTGCCGGTGCCCCAGTGACGTCATATATGGCATGCAAACAGATCTCAACCCATACTGGTCACCCTGACGACGTTACCGTTACATACAGACATCTGTCAACGAGAAGGTTCCAGAAAGTCCCGGAGGAATCGTCCCGCAGCGGGACGATTCTTCCGGATCACAAGCGAGAGCCGTTGCGGTGAAACAATCAGTGACAGCGTGGCAAACGTGCTCAGTGTCGACAGTTATCACTTCAACAATAAGTTGTATTTTATAGAGTTTAGTGCTTGTGCGAGGAACATATTTGATATAATTAATAAACTAAAAAACATGACCTTTTCCTCGAAAATGTGAAAATCCAATGTTATCATATATAAATCCATAATAATAATAACATTTGGATGACATTGGATTTGCACATTTTCGAGGAAAAGGTTATGTTTTTTTAGTTTATTAATAATAAGTTGTATTTTAATATTAATGAAACAATGCATATCACTATCGATCTCGGTCTAACCAATGGGAAAACTCACTGGGAAATATTCCCATTGGGAAATGGGAAACATGATTGTTTTCCAAGGTTGACACTATATGGCACATCTCAACCACGGCACACTGCAGCAACTTTGTGGTACCCACCAAATGCGTCACCATTAATCAGTGACTTGTATCACAATGCCGACAACGATGTTTCATCCATCCGTTCTCTCCACTAGACCTACGACGTCACACAAGCATCACAATTCAACAAACGACCGAAATAGAGTAAGTTTAGCGCCGCTTCGAATAATCACAGCAACGCAGTTTTGTGACGTCATACGGGCTAAACGCCGACTATATGTACACTCACAAAACTGCACACCACACAACATTGCACTAAACAGACACCAGCTGTGCAGGGTCCAGCCCAGCCACGCTCTCGAAGCAGGTACTCCTTTTCATTACCCTCATGACAATTCACAGAGTTACTACACCTGTACCACTTCAGTTCAAACATAATGCCTCTCAAACGGCAGGCTCGTCTCGCTGGTTTATCAATTAGCGCAACTGGTCATAAAACCACTTTGCGTTCGTCTGCATTGTTAAGCATTTAAACATGTCTACCAAAACTATTTTATTTCCTACAGAATGTAAATTTTTAAGCAAACCGCATTTACATGATGCACTGCCACGGGCCACCGTGGATCCTGACTTCTGGCACCGCATGTGTAGGTATACCTATGTTTTGGTGGTTTCTTTTTGTCATCAAAAAACAAAATTTTACGACAAATGCAACACAGACAGCTACCTACCACCGTCATATGTCACAAACCACAAACCACAAACCAAGCAACCACAGCAAAAATTATCTTAACGCGCCACTGCAAGTTAACACGAACCGAACAAAACCAACGAGAATCAGCCGTGACAAGCTCATGAGAAATCCCACACACAGTTTTGCGACCAGAGGTGCTCTTCCAAACAATGCGCATGGTGAGAATGACACGAGTAAACACGAAATTGGCAATCGACGCAGCAGTCTATGTCATCGCTGATTGGTCGCTATTGGCTCCGACGAATAGAAACAGCCTCGTTTTCGACAACATTCGGCGCTGCCGTCTTTTGCCGTCGCATGCAGCCTCGAATGTCTCGGGCGTCACCCCTGGCACCGTCTGACGCTGTACGCCTAACGCTGTCTGCTTGTCTGTCGCGACATCACAACGGTTGCGGCGCGTGCGTCTAATAATAGAGGCGCAACACGTCCGTGCTCATCTGAGGCCTGAACATATCATCACCGCCTGTGATGTTCACTGTCGCACTGCACCTGCCGACGTGACGTCAGCGGTGCCGAATGACGTCAACCTCCTGAGGTGTGACACAGAAGTCACACCAGGATGCGTGACGCAGCTCGCAAGCCAGCGGCATGCGACTGTTGTCCTGCTGTACCGCTGAGGCCAGATTGAGCCACAGGACAAGTGGAACAGATGTAGCCGAAGTGACGTCAGTGATTGGTGACGCAACGATGGGAGTTCAGACTGAGGCGGTCCAGAGCAGTGCGT